>JAHRHZ010000264.1:57973875-58088478 GCA_024137785.1 Ginglymostoma cirratum | reverse complement strand
GTGCGCGCATGTGTGTGTGTGTGGGAGAGACTCTGTGTGTGTGTGTGTGTGCTCGCGCGCGTGTGTGAGTGTGTGTGTGTGTGTTTAAGGGAATTGAGCGAAAATATTTTAGATGCTCTTATGTAATCTTACAAAATTCCCTTAATTTGCAAACCCAATTTGCACATGTCACTCCACTATTTGAGAAAGGCAAATGCAGGAAGCAAAGGAATTATACACCAGTTAACATGAAATCTGTTGGGACATCAATGTAATTGATCATTGAGGGTGTGTGTGTGTGTGCGTGTGTGTGTGCGTGTGTGTGCGTGCATGCATGAGTGTATAGTGTGGTGGAGTCACCTGTAGTGTGACATGAACCCAAGATCCCGGTTGAGGCCATTCCCATGGGGACTGAACTTGGCTATCAGCCTCTGCTCAGCGGCTCTGTGTTGTGTGTCCTGAAGTCCATCATGGAGGACGTTTACCCAAAGATCTGAAGCTGCATGTCATTGACCACTGAAGTGCTCCCCCATTGGGAGGGAACATTCCTGTCTGGCCATTGTTGCGTGGTGTCCATTCATACATGGTCATCGCGTCTGCATGGTTTTGCCAATATACCATGCCCTGGGGCATCCTTGCCCGCAACATTCGAGGTGGACAAGTTGGCTGAGTCACATAAGTATCTGCTGTGCTCCCACGTGTGACGGTAGTGTCCATGTCAAAGATCTGACGTGTCTTGCAGAGGCTGCCATGACAGGGTTGTACAGTGTTGTGGTCGATGTTATACTGAAGGCTGGGGAGTTTGCTGCAAACAATGGTCTGTTTCAGGTTTGGCAACGAGAAATGTAGGGAGATAGGGTAGAGGTGTAGGTCAGTGTGAGATGTTCTTCAGAGAGACTTGATGGGCCAAATGGCCTGCTTCCACACTATGGAGATTCTATATGAACCTGTCTCAGTACACTTTATAGCAGGAGAAGTGAGAATGGAGCAGAGAATGATGAAATGAAAGGGGTATAGTTACTGAGCAGCAGACATTGAGTAGAGAGAGAGGAAAGAAGGAAGCGACAAAATGGACATCGAGCAGGAAAACAAATATAGAGAAGACAGGGAAATATAGGAGTTGGCCATTCAACCCTTTGAGCCTGCTCCTCCATTCAATATGATCATCCATCTCAGTCCCCTGTTCCCGCCTTCTCCCCATACCCATTGATCCTTTAACTCTAAGATCTATGTCTGATTCCTTCTTGAAAACTTACAATGTTTTGGCATCGATCACTTGAGAATTCCACAGGCTCACCACTCTCAGGGTCAAGAAGTTGCTCCTCAACTCAGTCCTGAATGGCTTACCCTGTAAAAAATAAACTTAGCACTTCTGGCTGAAGATTGCTGCGAATGCTTCAGCCTTGTCTTCTCACCCTGATGTGCTGGGCTCCCCCATCATTGAGGACATGGATATTTGTGGAGCCTCCTCCTTGAGTGAGTCGCTTAATTGTAAAGCACTATTCACGACTGGACGTGGCAGAACTACAGAGCTTAAATCTGATCCGTCAGTTGTAGAATCCCTTAGCTTTGTCTTTCACTTGCTGTTTGTCATGCCGGTCAGTCCTGTGTTGTAGCTTCACCAGGTTGACAGCTCATTTTTCAGGATGCTTAGTGTAACTCCTGGCATGCCCTGAAATTGAATGACTTGTCCAGGCATTGCAGAGGGCAGCTAATAGCCAATCGTATTGCTATGGGTCTGGAGTCACGTTTTCGTGTGCCAGACCAAATAAGGATGGCAGATTTCCTTCCGTGTGGGCAACTAATTGACCAGATGGGTACTTATGACAATCAGCAGTAAGTCATAGAGTCACACAACACAGAAATAGACCCTTTGGCCCAACTGACTCATGCTGACTGTAATCCCAAAATAAATATTCCCACCTGCCTGCACTTGGCCCATATACAGCCATAATTTTCTTATTCATGGTACTTATCCAAATATCTTTTAAATCTTGTAACTGTACCCGCATCCATCACGTCCTCTGGAAGTTCATTCCACACATGAAACACCTTCTGCATGGAAAAGTTGCCCCTAAAATCTTTTCTCCATCTTTCTCTTCCCACCTTAGTTTTGAAATCCTCCACCCAGGGAAAAGCCATTCACCTTATCTATACTCCTCATGATTTTATAAACCACTGTAAGGTCCTTCCCAACTTCCTATGCTCCAGTGGAAAAAGTCCCAGCCCATCCAGCCTCTCCTTATAATTCAAACCCTCCATTCCCGGCAACATCCTGGTAAATCTCTTTGGAACCTTCTCCACCTTATTAATATCCTTCCAATAACAGGGTGACCAAAATCGGACACGGTATTCCAGAAGAGGCCTCACCAATGTCCTGTACAAACTCAACATAACCTCTCAACTCCTATACTCAAAGGTCTGAGAAATGAAGGCAAGTGTGTTAAGAGCCTTCTTACCTGCCCTATCTATATATGGTGCAAATTTCAACGAATGACACACCTGGACACCTAGGTCTCTCTGTTTCATGATCTCCTTTAGACTAGCCTTTAATGGACTCAATTGAATTCAAATTTCACCATCTGTCATGGAGGGATTCAAACACATGTCCCCAGAACATTGACCTGGGCTGCTGGATTTCTAGGTCTGGTGACTGTCTCTGGATCACCATCTCCCCAGGCTGATTGGGCCCATCAGCATGGCCAAGTGAGCCAGCCACACCAGCTCGAATCAGTATATTTGACCAGTAGGGCTTAACCCAAATGGATTCTGAAATGAAATGGGGTCTGAAACGAAAAGCGTGCTCAGACATAAAGACTCACAAGGTGGCGGGTTAACGAGAAAGGTTAGTGATTTGAACCTAAAGTGTGAGATTGTCAGGGGCACTGGAAACATCCTGGAGAATGGGAGGATGTAATAGGGATGGAGAGGGGTGAATGTCAATGATACTGGCAGGGGGGAGCAAGGAAGCCTGAGAGCTGCATATTTAGTGTAGGGATTGCAATGGTGCAATTACGCTAGAGTGGGAGAATGAGCAGGTGAATTGAGTAAAGGCCAGTGTGTAAGGATTAGGCTGTCATAACATCTCTGATCAGGTTGATTAGCAAATTGAGTTAATTAAAAAAACAGGTTAAAAACCAGACACACTGGAATCAAGCAGTTTTCCGCTGAGTAAGTAGCCAGGAGCATTGAACAGCTCGCCCACATAATTGGGTTAAAATACTTCCAGAATCTCCAAAGGGCTGCAAGAGACCTGATGCAGGCCAACGTGCCATCCAGTGACTCCATCTACACTTCCTGCTACCTCGGGAAGGCAGTCAACATTAACAAAGACCCCTTCCACCCCGGTTATAATCTCTTTCATCAGGCAGAAGATACAAAAACTTAAACATATGTACCAACAGGTTCAAGAACAGCTTCTTCCCCGTTGTTATTAGACTTCTGAATGGGCCTCTCAAATTTTAAGTTTAATGTTGATCTCGCTCTTTGTGCACCTTCTCTGCAGCTGTAACGTTGTATTCCTCCCTCTGTTCTATTACTCTAATACACTTTATTCCTCATTCTGTTCCATTACCCTAATGCACTTTGTATAGTATGATCTGCCTGTACTGCACACAAAACAAAACTTTTCACTGTACCTAGGGACATGTGACAATAACAAATCAAATCAAAAAGAAATAATTGTGATTATCTCCACATGACCATAGAATTACATGTGTACAAAGGAAAGAAAAAGGGTTAGGTTATTATAACATCTCTGAACAGGTCAGTTAGAAAAATAGATTAAATTTTAAGAAAGGCTTTGTAAGGAAGGTTCTTGTGGTAGTTTCCCTACCTATGAGCCAGGAGACCCAGGTTCCAGTCCTACTTGCTCCAGAGGTGTGTAATAACATTGCTGAATAGGTTGATTAGAAAATATTAAAAGAACTAGGCTGCGCATTTGTCTTAACAGGCATTGCATTTAAATATTTCATTGGCTACATTGGTGATAAATGGTGGTGGCTAGTGTTTGAAGAGGAAAAACAAAGAGCCCCGATGATTTTGGTGGCAGGAAAGTTGCTCAGTTGTGTGTGACAGCCCTTCTGGGTACAGAAGAGAAAAGAGAAGGATGAGGGCGTGTGTAGTAAAAGAAGGCATTAGGCTGGAAAGGTTCTTGTGGCACTGTGGAAGTGTCCCTACCTCAGAACCAGGAGCCCTGCTCTAGAGGCACATGTTGACATCTCTGAACAGGATGGTCAGAAAGCACTAAGGATGAGGCTGGTATCCCTTAGAGTAGAAATGTATTGTCACGCGTACTTTTACATGAAAAGTACAGTTTTATAAGTCGCCACACCATGGTGTCTATATTGATGACAGAAGTAATACATAAAAATAAGAAAAATAGAGTTAAACTATGCCAGACATTGTGTGTAATTGAATTGTTTCAGAATGAGGGTGATTTTGTGGTGGTGGATAACAGATAAAATAGACCACTGGTCATTTGCTGACAATTTGGTTGTGTGTAAAACACTCCCAGATAGAGAAAGAAAATAAATGATAAAGGCTGATGAGCTTTAACCCCTGAGTTCAAGCCCTACCCACTCCAGAGGTGCGCAGTAACATCCCTGTACAGGAAAAATCTCAAGGATATGGCTTGAGGGATCCGGATGTGAGTGGGATTGAGGAAAAGTGTAGGAACTTTGAAAGAGAGGGCTGATAACAAGAGGGCAGGATTTGCAGAAGGACAGTGGGGTTTTCGGATGAAAGGGGAAAGCTGTGTACAATAATAAGGTGTAAATCTTCTTATTTGTTTTCAGTTTCTGTATACTTGATTGTGCAGTGAAACGCGAAAAGGATTGGTTTTAAACTTAATGACATTTGGATGAAGCCATTATTCAGCCTATCGACTGTATCACAGGGGATAATGAAGGCTAACAGGAGTCAGATTGAGTTAATTGCTACATGCGTGGATACCAATGTAAAGACCAAGGCGACAAAGATCTTGTCTATGGCCGAATGAGGAAGAGGAAAACCAATCATGGGTCAGAGAGAAAAATAGAAGTTGCCAGAAGAGCTCAACAGGTCTGGCAGCATCTGTGAAGAGAAATCAGAGTTAATGTCTGAGGATCAGTGGCCCTTTTCAGAACTGGGTCTGATGAAGGGTCTAGGCCCGAAGCGTCAAGCTTTCCTGCTCCTATGATGCTGCTTGGCCTGCTGTGTTCATCCAGCTCCACTCCTTGTTATCTCAGAGAGGATGCCCATCACTCTGTAGAGGGAGCTGTAGAGCAGTCTCCCACTCAACACATGAGCTACCTGATAAAGTCTCAAAAGGTAGCTTGACTATATCAAATGGAAAACAAACATTTTGTTCTCAATGTTTCTTCGCAATTCAGCACTTCCGTGGCAGATGATGACCAACTTAAGCCAGTAGCTGCATCAGAGTGTCCTCGGAGCAGTCGTCAATGGGGGTGAGACCTGGGTAGCATAGGCGACGCAGGAGAGAAGCCTTCGCTGTCGCAGATAAATCATTGGGATCTCTTGGCAGGAGAAGGTCACTGAGTCAGAGGATAAAAGCAAAAAACTCGTGAACACTGGAAATCTGAAACAAGTCCAGTGTTGGAGAAACGCAGCAAGTCTGGCAGCATCTGTGGAGGGAGAAACAGAGTTAACATTTCTGGCTGAGGCCCAGTTCTGAAGAAGAGTCATACTGGATTTGGAATGCTAACTCCGTTTCTCTCTCTCCACAGATCCTGCCAAAGCTGCTGAGTGTCTCCTGTGTTTATTCATTGAGTCAGAGGTCCTGGCATGTGCTGATTTCATCAAAATGCACTCATTGACACTGCAATGATATCTCCAATGTTTTAGCTACAGTCATTGAATGAATGGCTGCCATAAACATTCATATTTTTTTGGTGAACTAGCCACTGGGATATGCCCTCCTGATGGCCCGGCCCATGCCACAGGCACCTCTGTAAAATGATGGGTGTTAACATTGACAACTGAGTGTCAGTGCTGATGGACGCCAGCAGCTCACTGTTTGAAAGGGAGAGGTGAACACAAACACAAACACCCGAGCTCTGCTGGACAAGATCGAGTTCTGGAGAAAACAGACGCCAGCAAAGCCTGCACTTTCCTCTAAACCCTGTTTTCTTCTTCTGTAACAAGTGCAGCAAATGTAAAGTCACCGCAATCCCACTCTCTCATAGAAAGTGACCTGAGGGTAACCATACTTCAGGCAAGGGGTAGGGTTGGGAAGGTAAAGCACTCATAATGACCTCAGTTGATGGAACCCACACTGCTAGCATTATACCTGCATTACAATAGCTCAACAGCACGGTGGCTCAGTGGTTAACACTGCTGTATCACAGTCCTAAAGACCTGGGTTTGATTCCAGCCTTTGGCGGCTGTCGGTGTGGAGTTTGCACATGTACCTTGTCTGTGTGGGTTTGCTCTGGTTTCCTCCCACAGTCCAAAGATGTGCAACTCACTCAGAGATAGTAGGAACTGCCGATGCTGGAATCTGAGATAACAAGGTGTGGAGCTGGATGAACACAGCAGGCCAAGCAGCATCAGAAGAGCTGGAAAGAAGGGTCCAGACCAGAAACATCAGCTTTCCTGCTCCTCTGATGCTGCCCGGCCGGCTGTGTTCATCCAGCTCTACACCTTGTTACCAAAGATGTGCAAGTTAGGTGGAAAGGCCATGGGAAATGCAGAGTTACAGGGATAGGGTAATGGGGGTGTTGGGTCTGGCTGTGCTGCTCTTTGAAGGGTCGGTGTGGACTCGATGGGCCAAATGGCCTGCTTCCACACTGTAAGGATTCCATGATTCAGCACCAACTGAGCTAAACAACTCCCTTAACCAATGCAACAGAGGCTGCCACAGCACAGAGTTACAAAAAGCAACATTTAACATAAAGTTAACCATGGCTTAATCTGTTGTCCTACAAGTTGTCATCGACTTTGTAATGACTTGATGGAAAAAAAAACAAGGCACAGTGAGATCATAATATCTTCCTGAACAACAACCTGGTGGTATTGGATTTGGGACACAGACAGCGTGGGAGTGGAGGGGTGGACTGTGAATGGAAAGGCTGGAGATCATTCTAACTCAGTGGTGAGCAACTTTTCAGCCGCCCTTTGGCCCATGGGTTAGACCTAACACTGCCTCCTCACAGCAAGGGTCTGGTCTGACATACACTTCACAAATGAGACATGGAAAAATGTACAAGTAATGCTACTCATGGGAGAATTAAAAACTACTAAAGCTCCCAAAATGTGGTTTCTCTGGTGTGGATTTGTTTCAGCCTCTTCCACAGGACCCAGAACATTAATGAATAGATGTGATTAATAGCTCAGTCATTGGACTACCAAATCTCTGCTTCTATTAAGATTCATTGATCTCTGGTCCCAACTTTCACTAGAAAAGCCCTTAACTCACAGAGTTAAGGTGACCGAGTCATCAGAAACGGGGAAAGCCACAAACTCAATGCATACATAAATAATTAAAGTAAAAGAACTGTGGTTTTTGGATTGCTCCATTGAGCGAGGATAGGAAATGAGACTTCTACAAAGCTAATGTATCATGGCGATCCCAGAACCAAGAGGTTACAACTATTGAGAAAGCTGAGACAATCTTGCTTCAGAAAGCTTTGAGGAAAACTGTTAGCGGGTTAGAGGGGAGCCATGTGGAGAGAATGGTCCAGATTTTGCAGCAGCAATGATGGCAAAACCGTCAGCTTTAACCATCTCCTCTGATTCTGACAATGACATTCAGAGTTTGCACACGTGCAAGGAAATTTGGAAATCCAGCAGTGTCTTTCCATGCTTCAGAGATAGTAAGAACTGCCAATGCTGGAGTTAGAGATAACGCACAAACAACTGCAATTCCCAGTCGCGAACCACTTCAACTCCCCCCTGCCACTCCTTGGACGACATGTCCATCTGGGCCTCCTCCAGTGCCACAACGATGCCACCCAAAGATTGCAGGAGCAGCATCTCATACTTCGCTTGGGAACGCTGCAGCCCAATGGTATCAATGTGGACTTCACAATCTTCAAAATCTCCCCTCCCCTGACTGCATCCCAAAACCAGCCCAGCTCATCTCCGCCTCCCTGACCTGTCTGTCCTTTCTCCCATCTATCCCCTCCTCCCACCTCAACCCCCACCCCCACATCCTACCGACTAGCCTCATCCCCGCATCCTTGACCTGTCCGTCTTCTCCTGACTGACAAAACCCCATCTTAACTCCCCACCTACACTCACATTTACTGCCTCCATGCCCGCCTCCTTGACCTGACTGTCTCCTCTCCACCTATCTGCTCCTTTATCCATCTTCCATCCGCCTCCCCCTCTCTGTCTATATTTATTTCAGAAGCCCCTTCCCCTCCACCATTTCAGAAGAAGGGTCCAGACCCGAAACGTCAGTTTTCCAGCTCCTCTGATGCTGCTTGGCCCGCTGTGTTCATCCAGCTCTACACCTTGTTATCTTAAACCTGATCACTCTTTGTTTTCTCTCTTTTTTTCCAGCATTTTCTGTGATTGGTTGGCTAGCACAGTCCTCCATCAATTGACCAGTTCAACTTCCAACCATCTACCAGTCCCTGGGCATAACAACATCTTGATGCCAAAACCTCTGCAATGTGTATAGAGCAGTAATTCACCTGCGTTATGTTTCCAGGCCAGTTCCCAACAGCAAACATTTGAGATAAAAGGTACTACAGATGCTGGAGAATCCGAGATAACAAGCATGGGGCTGGATGAACACAGCAGGCCAAGCAGCATCATAGGAGCAGGTCTAGCCCCGAAACGTCAAGCTTTCCTGCTCCTATGATGCTGCTTGACCTGCTGTGTTCATCCAGCCCCACGCTTGTTATCTAGCAAACATTTGACTTTTGTTTTCCTCTCTTTTTAAAGCCAGGCTGCGGTTCTAAATTCAAAGTTCAACCCTCAGCTTCAACTCAGTTGCAAACCAAAAATGAGAAAAAGGAAAGAAAATTAGTGATGGTCTCAACACTATAACATTATCATGTTGGATGGTGCTTAGTGCATTCCTCAGCATTAACCCTTTCAGACGTTCATGCATTTATATAACAGGGTTGAGTCTTGACCCTAATCTATTGCACTCCATGTGGTACAGAGCTGCCTGTGTGCTGTAATATCGGGAATTGTAGTTTATTAACTCTGCGTCACTGAAGCTTTGATAATTCATGTTCAATTTGGGGGACTCAGAGAGTGATAAAGGCAGAGGCATAATTTGCGGCCATTCAGCCCATCATGTCCAGTGTGTGATCAATGCATCCTCTGTTCTTGCCTTTCTTGATGGAGGTTGCAAGTTTGGGGAGATGCTGGATTACACATTATAGATATTTAAACTACAACTACACAACGTCGCTGATGATTTTGAAAGAGGAGTGCATTAGGCAGATTGCTTTAGTGTCAAACATGTTTCACATTGTTAGGTACACAACTGTTTTATCATTCTTTTATCATCATGGTGGTATGCGCCAAATCGTGATGATAAAAATAAAACAAATTATAATAAATTAGACGACCATTAAAAGAAAAACAATGTCCAACGTAATAAGATTTGCACTAGTATGTAAATAGTTACAATACATTGCAAAATACAAAGTCTCCATAGTTTCCATAATCATGGTCTACCACAAACTACATTTTGTATTAGCTTGTAGGTCATATGTGGTCAGGCTGAGGTCAGTAAACTCTCAATCTTTACATGCAATCCAAGAGTCAATATAATTTGTTTTCAAAAATTCCCCTTGTTGGTTTACTAATGACTGGTAGATTGTGGGGAACCTCTCTGCCACCAACCTTCCTCTCTATTCAACCTGTTCAGCGATGTTACTACAAACTTCTGGTCCATATGAGACCTGAGCCCAGGCTTAGAGGTAGGGTCACTACTACAATGCTATATAAATCCTTTCCCTCTTCCAGATAGTTTTCAATCAACCTGTTCACAGACTCTATTATGCACCCCAGGGGCAGGAGGGGCAATGAACCTAGGTTTCCTAGCCCAGAGGTGAGGATGCTATCACTGTACCACAAGAGCAACCCCTTTCCTCCTTTCTACTGTTTTCATGTAAAGACCCTGATGGGGTAATAGCCCCTGATGGGGCACTGTATTAAAAATACAAATTAACAGTTAACAGAAGGGAAAATCCAAAATCCAATCAGCACTATTTATTTAAATAATCTTTCAGGGGAAGTGAGTGTAAATGGAGGTTTTGTTTTCCCAGATGATCGACACTTCCTTTGACTGTGATTTTTGGACGACCTAGTTTCGGAGCATTAGACCCTCCCTTATCCAGTTCCTATGTTTTCACATTGACTTTGGCATAAACACAGATAAACAGCTGAACTCAGAGCATTGTATCTTTCCGGAGTCTGACCTTGTGATCTCCTATCTGATTATTTCAATTTTCGACTGCGTTCTTTTCAGATTTTTGCAAAATGTGGCGCTAAAAAGCATTTCTGAGATGTTCATTTTTAAAGAAAGTTAGATGAGAGAAGTATCCAGTGAGCCCTGCACCCAAACATTCAGTTAAATGAAGTAAGAAAGAAGAAATGTTAGAAGATTCAAAAAATTATGGGGTGACATGGTGGCTCAGTGGTTAGTGTGCTGCCTCACAGTGCCATGAGCCCAGGTTCAATCTTACCCTCAGGTGATTGTCTGTGTGGAATTTGCACATTCTCCCCTTGTCTGTGTGGGTTTCCTCCTAAGGTCAAAAAGATGTGCAGGCTAGGTGGATTGACTGTAGTGTTCAGGGATGTGTAGATTAGGAGGATAGGTCTGGGTGGGATGATCTGGGGGTCAGTGTGGACTTGTTGGGCTAAAGGGCCTATTTCCACATGGTAGGGATTCTATGATCTATGAATAGAAGCAAAGGGACTGTGGGCTGAATGGCCTTGATTAGTGCTGCTATCCTTCCAGAACACAGTAACTTTTAACACTGTCAGGGCATTCCTTAAGCACTTCATGGAAAATGGAATACTTCTGAAGATGCAGCCAATTTACACACCGAAAATTCCATAAAACCAATCAGATTATCTGAATTGGGTGATGTTCAAGGATTGGCTGCAGTTATAATTCCAAAGCTGTTGGTCAATGTTAAAAATATAAAGCAGACCCAGGTGCTTTGGCTGTAAAATTGAGACAATACAGAAAGGATTTGCATGGTCCCTGCACAAGGACTTTTTTTTATTTATTCATTTTGTGGAATGTGGGCATTGCAGGCTGGGTCAGCATTTATTGCCCATCCCTAGTTGCCCTTCAGAAGGTGGAGGTGAGCTGCCTTCTTGAACCATTGCATTCCACCTGCTTTGGTTGACCCACAATTCCTTTAGGGAGGGAATTCCAGGATTTTAACCCAGCGGCAGTGAAGGAACGGCAATATATTTCCAAATCAGGATGGTGAGGGGCTTGCAGGGGAACTTGCAGGGATGGTGCTCCCATGTATCTACTGCCCTTGTCCTTCTATATGGAAGTGGTCATGGTTTTGGAAAGTGCTATTTGAGGATCTCAGGTGAATTTCTGCAGTGCATCTTATAGATAGTACACACTGCAGCTACTGAGCGTTGGTGGTGAGGGGAGTGGATGCTTGTCAATTTAGTGCCAATCAAGCGGGCTGCTTTGTCCTGGATGGTGTCAAGCTTCTTGAGTGTTGTTGGGGCAACACTCATCCAGGCAAGTGTGGAGTCTTCCATCCACTCTCCTGACTTGTGCCTTGTAGATGGTGGACAGGCTTTGAGGAGTCAGGAGGTGAGTTACTTGCCGCAGTATTCCCAGCTTCTGCCCTGCTCTTGTAGCCACTGTGTTAATGTGGTGAGACCAGTTGAGTCTCTGATCAATTATAACCCCCAGGATGTTGATAGTGGGGGATTCAGTGATCGTAATACTATCAAATGTTAAGGGGCAGTGGTTAGATTGTCTCTTGTGGGTGATGGTCATAGCCTGGCATTCGTGTGGCACAAATGTTACTTGCCACTTGTCAGCCCAAGCCTGGATGTCGGCCAGATCATGTTGCATTTGAACATGGACTGCTTCAGATGAGTCGCGAATGGTGCTGAACATTGTGCGAACATTCCCACCTCTGACATTATGATGGAGGAAAGGCCATTGATGAAGCAGCTGAAGATGGTTGGGCCGAGGACACTACCCTGAGGAACTCCTGCAGAGAGGTCCTGGAGCTGAGATGACTGACATCCAACAACTATGACCATCTTTCTATGTGTCAGGTGTGAGTTTAACCACCAGAGAGTTTTTCATGAATACCCATTGATTCCAGTTTTGCTCAGGCTCCGTGACACCACGTTCGGTCGAATGCAGCCTTCCTTCACTGTCACTGGGTCAAAAATCCTGGAATTCCTGCCCTGAGGGCACTGTGGGTCAACCTACAGCAGGAGGACTGCAGTAGTTCAAGAAAGCAGCTCACTACCACCTTCTCAAGGGCAACTGGGGACTGACAATAAATTCTGGCCAAGCCAGAGACACCCACATCCCACAAATGACTAAAAAAAATGTCAAGGACTGTCACTCTCACCTCACCTCTGGAATTCAGCTCTTTTATCCATGTTTGATGATGTGCAAATTCATGTCTTTCACTGGGGGGTAGACTTTATCTCCCCCTCTGACCCCATTTTGATTTAGCCCCTTCCCTCTCTCCCTACCACCCCCTCACCTTTGATTGTTTGCATTGCCCATAAAGGGTTTTGCTTGTAAGTATCTAATTGACCGTGTGAGTCATTACTGGCAGTGGTCGGTAGTTAAAGGGAAATAAACAAAAATAAACATCGTGGTGATTTTGGTGGTTGGAAAGTTGCTCATAGTGATAGTATAAAAGAAATACAAAGCAGCCCATAGAAGGACTCTTCTGGTGCAGTGCTAGTGCCTCTACCTCTGAACTAGGAGACCCAGGTTCAAGTCCCACCTGTTCTGATGATGTGTAATAACATCTTTGATTAAGTTGATCAGAAAATATTTGAAAAGGAAAATAAAATAAAAGACTCATGGTGATTTTGGTGGTGGGAAGGTCGCTCAGTTATTTGTGATAGCCCTTCTGAGCGTAGAGAGACCTAGGACTCTCTCAGTGACTGGAGCCCAAGGGAATCATGTCTAGGAACAAGACTTCATTGATGTGAGCCCAGAGGGGCATTGCGGGTGATTGGTGGGAGCCCCTGGCAGTCTGAGGCAACGATAGCAGCAGACACAGCCCCTCTTGGCGATTGGAGCAGTGGCACAGATATCCTCCTGGTTTTTCAGGGTTGGCAGTGGGAGAGCTCCTCTGGCAATCAGAGATAGCGTCAGTGGTTCCTCCCAGCGATTGATGTGAGAGTCGCAGGCTGAGCAGGACTTCAGGCCTTGGCTAGACCCATGTGCCTGCATCACTGGTTCTAAAAACCTTTGAGGAGATAAGAATTTGAGATCCAAACGTTTTTCTTACTTTTTAGTTTTCTTTTACTTACGCTGTTGTTTCTTTTATTCAGATTCTGGTTTTGTAACCAAGATGCCACTGGAGACTTTGTATACTTTTCACTGTACTCATGTATTCACTTGAGCACGTGTGACCATAAAATCTAAATAAAAACCCAAAGAACTGCGGATGCTGTAAATCAGGAACAAAAACAGAAATAGAAACAACAGTTCTGAGGAAGGGTCACTGGACCCGAAACATTAACCCTCATTTCTCACCATGGATGCTGCCAGACCTGCTGAGCATTTCCAGCAGACTCCAAACCTGGCGCCATTCATGGTGACTTCTGTTGGCATATTGGTAGGGACATCATCCACTGCAGTGACTCAGAAGAAAGTACAAAGAAGGAGATTAACCTTTGGTTTGAACTTGAGAAGCTGGTGGAGGACTAGCACTGTGTGCCCAAGGACTGGGTCTGTGGGTAAACCATTCCAGAATCGCATGAATGCAGCCCGTTGGAATCATTCCTGATTGTGAACGGAAGTTGAGTTTTTGCTGATTTCACATCATATCTCGGTCCTTTCAAAAGCAAGCAACTGGAAGAAACCAACTCAAAAATAAAGAAAAGCAGACCGATGGTTTGTCCTGACCTGGGACCGGCCTAAGTATGCCACAAATACTGGCTCTATTTTGGTGTCCTGCAATAAATGATGTGCCTTTTGTTACAATTTCCTGAGTTATTACAATTTCCAAGTCAGGAAGGTGAGTGGCTTGGAGGGGAACTTGCAGGGTTAGTGTTCCCATGTATCTGCTGCCCTTGTCTTTCTCGATGGAAGTGGTTGTGAGTCTGTAAGGTGTTGTCAAAGGATCTTTCCTGAAGATAAAGTCACCATAGTCCAAGAGCGTCATAGGGGTGCCCTTTAATTAAAGACAGCTGGTGGTGGTTTAATTCGAGGGTCATCATGCCTCAGGCGAGGGGACAGGCATTGGAATTGAGTCCATGCTGTTGGCACCACCCTGCATTGCAAACAAGCTGTCCAGCCATCTGAGCTAACTGACCCTCTTGTAGCTGGTATACACTGCTACTACTGAGCGTTGATGGTGAAGGGAGTGGATTCTGAGCCAATCAAGCAATCAATCCAGATCAGCCCCTGTTGGAGAATTAACTCTATCCATTTGTTAATGGGAAGGGGTAGAGGCAGGGGGAAACGATGGTTGGGGTGGTGTCACTGGGCCAGTAATTTAATAGTTCTGATACATTAATTCAGTCTCTCTCCCTCTCTCTGTTTCTCTATGCAGATGGTGCCAGACCTGCTGAATTTTCCCAGGATTTTTCTGTTTGTCTTTTGCTAATCCAGAGGTTCAGATTGTCACTGTGGGGTCATGGGTTCAAATCTCTCTGTGGCAGTAAATTTGATTCATGAAAATCTGGAATTGAAAATCTCCGGAATAGTAACCGTAGCAACAAGCATCAATTCTGGTTCATTTCTGGTCTAGACCTAGAGCAATGTGGCTGAATCTTAAATGCCACTCAGTTCAGGGGCAATTAGAAATAGGCAACAATCATTGAACTTGTCCTCACACCTTGAAAAGAATAAAAGAAAATTAATGGCGAGAGAGCGCAGAACAGGAACGATAATGGACTTAAACTGTGGCTGAATGCATTTATAGAGGTTTCATCACTTTGCACAGTTCCATAGGCAGCTAACATAGATCAGATGGGCCAAATGGTCTCCTTTGTTGATTCGACATCTCTACGATCTCCAATCACTTTGTCCAGTCAAATATTATCTATTTCAGAGCCAACAAGTTAAGCTGTTCAAAGAGAGTGAGTAGCTTTTTCAATATCCTGTTGATTTTTCCTCTAGGTGAATGATTTAATTTAATTTAATTTAATTTAATTACCATTTAATTTAAAAATCAATAAGAAGGTTGTGTTAGGGCAACAGGTACATGGAGCTAATAAGGTGTGGAGCTCGATGAACACAGCAGGCCAAGCAGCATCATAGGAGCAGGAAAGCTTGACGTTTCAGGCCTAGACCCTTCATCAGAAATGGGGGAGGGGAAGAGGGTTCTGAAATACATAGAGAGAGAGGGGGAGGCGGATAGAAGATGGATAGAGGAGAGGATAGGTGGAGAGGAGGCGGACGAGTCAAAGAGGTGGGGGTGGAGCCAGGAAAGGTGAGTGTAGATGGGGGGTAGGGAGGAGATAGGTCAGTCCAGGGAGGACGGACAGGTCAAGGGGGCGGGATGAGGTTAGTAGATAGGAGACGGGGATGGGCTTGAGGTGGGAGGAGGGGATAGGTGAGAGGAAGAACATGTTAGAGAGGCGGGGACAAGCTGGGCTGGTTTTGGGATGCGGTTGGGGGAGGGGAGATTTTGAAGCTTGTGAAATCCACATTGATGCCATTGGGCTGCAAGGTTCCCAGGCTGAATATGATTTGCTGTTCCTGCAGCCTTCGGGTGGCATCATTGTGGCATTGCAGGAGGCCCAGGATGAACATGTCATCTGAGGAATGGGAGGGGGAGTTGAAATGGTTCGCGACTGCCCATCATCTCCCAAACCATCCACAACCTCATCACCTCAGGTGACCTCCCACCCACTGCCTCCAACCTCATCGTTCCCCAACGCCGCATGGCCCGCTTCTATCTCCTTCCCAAAATCCACAAACCTGAATGCCATGGTTGACCCATTGTCTCCGCCTGCTCCTGCCCCACCGAACTCATCTCCACCTACCGAGACTCCATTTTCCCCCCCTTGGTCCAGGAACTCCCGACCTACATCCGTGACACCACCCATGCCCTCCACCTCCTCCAGAACTTCCAATTCCCCGGTCCCCAACACCTCATTTTTACTATGGACGTCCAGTCCCTATACACCTGTATTCCCCATGCAGATGGCCTAACGGCCCTCCGCTTCTTCCTGTCCCGCAGAACTGACCAATCCTCCTCCACTGACACACTCATCCGCTTAGCCAAACTCGTCTTCACCCTCAACAACTCCTCTTTCAATTCCTCCCACTTCCTACAGACAAAGGGGGTGGCGATGGGTACCCGCATGGGCCCAAGCTATGCCTGCCTCTTTGTAGGTTATGTGGAACAATCCCTCTTCCGTACCGACACTGGCCCTAAACCCCACCTCTTCCTCCGTTACATTGATGACTGTATCGGCGCCGCCTCGTGCTCCCACGAGGAGCTCGAACAGTTCATCCACTTCACCAACACCTTCCACCCCAATCTGAAGTTCACCTGGACCATCTCTAACACTTCTCTCTCCTTCCTGGGCCTCTCTGTCTCCATCTCGGGTAACCACCTAGAAACCGATATCCATTTCAAGCCCACCGACTCCCACAGCTACCTAGAATACACCTCCTCCCACCCACCTTCCTGCAAAAATGCCATCCCCTATTCCCAATTCCTTCGCCTCCGCCGCATCTGCTCCCAGGATGAGGCATTCCAATCCCACACATCTCAAATGTCCTCATTCTTCAAGGACCGCAACTTCCCCCCCACAGTGGTCAAGAACACCCTCGACCTTGTCTCCCACATTTCCTGCAACTCATCCCTCACACCCCGTCCCCGCAATAACAACCAAAAAAAAATCCCCCTCGTCCTCACGTACCACCCCACCAACCTCCGGATCCAACGCATCATCCTCCGACACTTCTGCCATCTGCAATCCGACCCCACCAGCAAAGACATTTTTCCCTCCCCACCCTTGTCTGCTTTCCGGAGGGACCACTCTCTCCGTGACTCCCTTGTCCGCTCCACACTCCCCTCCAGCCCCACCACACCCGGCACTTTTCCCTGCAACCACAGGAAGTGCTACACCTGCCCCCACACCTCCTCCCTCACCCCAATCCCAGGCCCCAAGAAGACTTTCCACATCAAGTAGATGTTCACCTGCACATCTGCCAATGTGGTATACTGCATCTGCTGTACCTGTTGTGGCCTCCTCTGCATGGGGGAAACCAAGCGGAGGCTTGGGGACTGCTTTGCAGAACACCTGCGCTCAGTTCGCAACAAACAACTGCACCTCCCAGTCGCGAACCATTTCAACTCCCCCTCCCATTCCTCATTCTCTCTCCTTCCTGGACCTCTCTGTCTCCATCTCGGGTAACCACCTAGAAACCGATGTCCATCCTGGGCCTCCTGCAATGCCACAGTGATGCCACCCGAAGGCTGCAGGAACAGCAAATCATATTCAGCCTGGGAACCCTGCAGCCCAATGGCATCAATGTGGATTTCACAAGCTTCAAAATCTCCCCTCCCCCAACCGCATCCCAAAACCAGCCCAGCTTGTCCCCGCCTCCCTAACTTGTTCTTCCTCTCACCTATCCCCTCCTCCCACCTCAAGCCCTACCCCCATCTCCTATCTACTAACCTCATCCCACCCCCTTGACCTGTCTGTCCTCCCCGGACTGACCTACCTCCTCCCTCCCCCCCCACTTACACTCACCTTTACTGGCTCCATCCCCGCCTCTTCGACTTGTCTGTCTCCTCTCCACCTATCCTCTCCTCTATCCATCTTCTATCCGCCTCCCCCTCTCTCCCTATTTATTTCAGAAACCTCTTCCCCTCCCCCATTTCTGATGAAGGGTCTAGGCCCGAAACGTCAAGCTTTCCTGCTCCTATGATGCTGCTTGGCCTGCTGCGTTCATCCAGCCCCACACCTTGTTATCTCGGATTCTCCAGCATCTGTGGTACCTATTATCTCAGGTACATGGAGCTCACCATTAGATCCTCCATCTACTGGTGGAAATATGCATTACAGGTCTGGACATGTAATTTTCTGATGGAAACATCCTATTGAGGTGACCCCTAGAGATACCACAAAATAGTGACACCAAGAAAGAAGGAGACAGCGAGGTTTAATATGTTGTGTAGATGGAGCATGCCCGTGTAAAATATTAATCTTTACTTTCTTACATGTACAAACAGCTTCAAGAACAGCTTCTTCCCTGCTGTTATCAGACTCTTGTACAGACTTCTCAACTATTCATGTTGATCGCTCTCTCTCTGCACCTTCTCTGTGGCTGTAACACTGTATTCTGCCTCTGTTCTGTTAACGTGATGCACTTTGAATGGTACAATCTGCCCATATAGCACATAAAACAACACTATTCATTGTAGATAACAAGGTGTGGAGCTGAATGAACACAGCAGGCCAAGCAGCATCAGAGGAGCAGGAATGCTGACGTTTTGGGCCTAGACCCTTCTTCAGAAAACAGAACTTTTCACTGTATGTCGGTACATGTGACATCAATAAATTGTCAATCAAAACTGATCAACCATGGGGTCCTAAGGGAGACTGTATGGTCAAAGGACACAATCTCAGATGAAGGAGACACACATTTAAGGCAACAAGGTGTGGAGCTGGATGAACACAGCAAGCCAAGCAGCATCAGAGGAGCAGGAAAGCTTGACGTTTCGGGCCTAGACCCTTCACCACACATTTAAGGCAGATGGGGAGGCATTTTTTCTCTCTGAGCTTTGTGAATCTTTCCCTTAGAGGGTGGTCGAGGCTGGGTCATTAAGTTAATCCAAGGCTGAGACAGCCAGATTTTTAATCAAGAAGGGAATCATGGGTTATGGGGAAGAGGCAGCAAAGTGATGTTGTGGATGATCATATCGGCCATGATCTCACTGAATAGCGGAGCAGACTTGATGGGCTGAATACCTTTCTCTGCTCCTATGTCTTATGCAGCCTTATGTTTTCAGACTTTTCCCTTTTGTTTTAATTTCAAGACTTGTTAGCAAAATGGGATGTCAATGAAGTTCAAAAGTTGATGACAGCATGCATATTCATCTGGCATCATAACATTCCTACAGTGGGGAAGCAGGCCACTTGGCTCATTGAGTTCACACCAACTCTCCGAAAAGCATCCTACCTAGACCCACGCATCTGAATAAACTGTTCAGAAAGGATTATGGCATTCATGATTTAGTAAAGAGACTATAGTTGCCAGGAAGCTACAGTAACTCTATCTAGCTAATTGTGAAACTTCAGATAGAATATTCTTTTGTGGGCAGAATCATTTGGGAGGATATCTAGGGAAGCTGTGGAAGCTGTTTCTCAGGATGGAAGCAGGAAAATATCAGAATCAGTAGAAAATAATTAATATCTCACCGTAAAGAAATGATTCAAGGAATCAACTTCTCCAATGCTTGTACAGATTGTCAATTGGAGAATCAGGGCTATGGTGTTAAATTCCATTCTTCATTGTTAGAGATGCACTGATTATTATTCAAATGGAAAGAATAACAGCCTATTGGATTGCATGCCAGATACAACGCATTTGAGGAAAACTGGTAAATGAAGGAAAAACGGATGATGGTTTTTAAAAAGGGCTGTTCATGCTCATATTTTCATCTAATTTCTGCTCTGAATGCAAATGATTTGATTTAAAACAACAATTTGCATGTGACACCTTTGCCATTGGAAAAAACATCCAATGATACAGCTAGACGGGATACTGAAGAAGGCATTTGGCATGCTTGCCTTCATTGGTCAGTGCAATGAGTATAGGAGTTGGGAGGTTATGTTACAGCTGTACAGGACATTGGTGAGGCCATTTTTAGAATAGTGTACAATTCTGGTCACCCTTCTGTAGGAAGGATGTTGTTAAACTTGAGAGGGTGCTGAAAAGATTTGCAAGAATGTTGCTGGAACTGGAGGGGTTTGCGTTATCGGGAGAGACTGAATAGTTTGGGGCTTTTCTCCCTGGAGCATTGGACACTGAGGGCTGACCTTATAGAGGTTTATAAAACCATGAGGGGCATGGATAGGGTGAATAGCCAAGGTCATTTTTCTGGGGCGGGGCAAGTCCAAAACTAGAGGGGCATAGGTTTAAGGTGAGAGGGGAAAGATTTAAAAGGGACCTGAGGGGTAAGTTTTTCACACAGAAGTGAAACGGAACGAGCTGCCAGAGGAAGTGGTGGAGGCTGGTACAACATTTGAAAGACGTCTTGATGAATAGGAAGGGTTTAGAGGGATATGGGCCAATTGCTGGCAATGGAACTAGGTCAGATTTGGATATTAGGTCGGTGTGGATAAGTTGGACCGAAGGGTCCGTTTCATTGCTGTATGTCTCTATGTGAGGTTTCTAGTATAGGAAGAGTCAGGAGAAATTGGGATTGCTGCCTTCAGAGCATAGCTGGCTGTGCAAAGTGTGAGAACAATAAATTTAGAGATATTTTAGAGATACTGTTCCCACTAAGCGTTCCTAAGCAGGAAACAAAAATGTAACACATTTGCCAAAAACCCTACTGGGAAGAAAAAAATAATTTTCGTCTTGAAGCAGTGAGATGTTGTGATCTGGGACACGCTGCCTGAAAGGGTGGGGGGAAGCAGTTTCAACAAGAACTTGCAGAAGTCAAACTGGATACTTTGAAAGGGGAAATGTGTAGGGGCAGCTGGAAGTAAGTCATCCGAAGAGCTGGTATGTGAGTGATGGGCCAAATAACTTCCTTCTGTGCAAGTGAGTCCAGCCTCAATTTCAGTGCCTGCTGCATTGTCTCAGGTGTTTCTTTTTAGAAAATCTACACCACACTGGCTCTTTCTCCCCATCCCCTACGGTCCTGGTCAACCTGTTCAGCAATATTTTCCTCCGTCTCTGGAGCAGGTAAGGTTCGAACTTGGACCTTGACCTTTCCTGGGTCAGAGGTGGTGATACATGAGGGTGCTGCCTCTTTGTTGTGGCGTTGGTCTGGATCTTCACAACACAATCAACAACTTGACCCCACTTGATCTAACCTTCAAACTGACAGCAGTAAACACTTAGCCCAATGGATAAAAGCTGGAGCTGACTGGAGACACAGTCTGCCAGTTGTGTGGGAGATAATTGCCTGTTAACTGTGTTGGAAGACAAGCTCTTGAACTTGTACCCTTTAAGCCTGCAATAGAAGAGACAGCCAAGAGCAATTCATTCACTTTAATCAGAACCAAACAGACAGAATTTTCTCAGACAGCTCAATCTTGGTGCTGGTTTTCTGAGAAGGGCTGGGCAACAAATTGTTTTTAATAGTGAAGGGAGCAGAGGAATGCACGTTCCGTGGGGGAGAGGTTAGAGTGAGTGAGAGGGGTGGAGAGGGTCCTGGCCCGAAACGTCAACTTTCCTGCTCCTCTGATGCTGCCCGGCCTGCTGTGTTCCTCCAGCTCCACACTGTGTTATCTCTGGCACCAGCATCGGCAGTTCTTACTATCTCTAATGAGTTGTTTGCCTGTTACGCTGAGGGTCGTGGATAATTTGTTCAGACTGGGAGATCCCAATGAGGGCTGACTTTGCCATATTGCCAGCATTTTACGTGCAGTAGCGTAGCTCATCCCGACCCCAAAACGTGTGGAGACCACCAGTTTTCTGAAGTTTTGCCAAAGATCTGTAGCTCGGGTTGTGGGTGAGGTTGTTGAGTTGGCTTGTTCTCGTTCAGACGTAGCCCAAGCCAAACATAGATACAAATGGGAATTCCTCGAGGCATGGTTCTCCACTCCGACTTCAATCAACAAACGTATAGAATTGGCCCCATGTATAAACGCATACAGATCAAAACTGGAAATGACAGTACTCACTATAACGTACCAGGCAGTATAAATTCCAAGCGGAGTAGAATAACATCACTTCATTGGAGGCTCCACTGATGATGTCACCTAGCACGGTGACAAAACGTCTGAACAAAAACAAGTCAGCTCAGTGAGCAAGTCAACAACCTCACCATCAGTTTTCTTCTTCATTCGTGGCACGTGGGCTAGCATTTATCAGCCATTCACCCATTGTCCTGGCGGTAAGCTGCTTTCTTGAACCATTGGAGTCCTTGGGGTTGCTGGGAAGGGGGTAGGGCCTCTCAAAGTGGTGGTAGGGAGGGAGTAACAGTACTTAGACCAAACAACTGCTCCACATAGATGGCCTATTTGCATCAATTCCTTGGGGACCATGGGCAAGAAAACAGCAATTTAACCACAGGAGGTGGTCCCTGCTGAGCTTCCTGCAGCTGCAGTTATTCTTGGGGTTCCAATGGATGAGGATTCCAATTCTCTGCCTTACCTCAATAGCGCCCACTTGTCCCCATGAGGCTCTGAAGAGGCCGGTTCTTTGATCAGACTCAGAGCATTGTGAGCACTGTCCTAAAGTACAATTATGGCTCAGCCCATTGTGTCTGCGCCAGCCAAGCAATGAGACCTCTAGCCCAATTGGACTTTCCAGCTTTTGGTCTGTAGCCCTGCAGGTAATGGCTCCTTGAGATGCCTATCCCAATACCTTTCAATTGGGATGAGGCTGTCTGCTTCCAGTCCCTTCTCAGGCAGTGAGTTCCAAACCATTACCACCCTCTGGGAGATGTAAAGATATTTTGAGGCTTGGACTGGGAAGTCCCCCCAGCTGTGGAAGATTCTCAGGGATAGTAGTGGAGGCTGGTAGCTTACTTACATTCAAGAGACAACTTTCTGCATTTCTGGTGAGACGGTGGACATGTGGCATAGTAGTGTGTGGTGGAGTGAATGGGTGAAGGACCAAGAGAAATGGAAGTGATGCCCAGAATGGCTGAGGTGGCAGAGTACAGGCTTGACCATGCCCTTTGATACCACATTGCCACACATCGTCACACATACAAGCCTCAAATCAACAGCTGGGCCTTTGAAATCTACCTGTGAAATAATGGATAGCTTGTCACTTGGTAAGTGCCAACTGTACCCCCTTGGGATGTTAAAGTTTGGGTCCATTTGCCCCACTCTCACACGCCACCATGTTCCCGCACCAACATCTCTGTCTCAGGCCTGCTGCAGTGCTCCAGCGAGCATCAGTGAAAGCTCGAAGAACAGGATCTCATTTTCTACATGGGGACCCTGCAGCATCTAGGACTCAATGTCGAAGTCAATTACTTTGGAGCCTGATTTCATCCTTTCATATTTTATTACCCACCCCCACACCCTGGTCCTGTCATGACATGGATTGTTTTCAGCACAACCTATCCATTCCCTCCTACTCTCAGGCTCACACCATCACTCATTCAGCTTCTCCTCTGTCCTGGCTGACCATCATTAATCCCCTCGTCTGCATATTCCTTTCATACCTCTCTCTCTCTACCTGTCTGCTCACCTCTCCCCAACACCTCCCCCTCACTCACCCCATCCCGCCTCGTGGTCAACTCAAATACCACCATTTAGCTGCTATCAGTTCTGATGAAGGGTCGCTGGACTTGAAACGTTAACTCTGCTTTCTCGCTGCCATACCTGCTGAGTTTCTCCAGCAATTTCTGATTTTATTTTTTATTTAATAATTTGCTCATGGGATGTGGATGTTGATGGTTAGACCAGCATTTATTGCCCATCTGTAATACCCCAGATGGCAGTTAAAAACTAACTATATTATTGTGGATCTGGTGTCATGTATTAGGCCAGACCAGGCAAGGACAACAGATTTCCTTCCCTAAAGGACATTAGTGACCCAGACGGGCTTCTACAGCTATCAACAGTGGTTACATGATCAATACTAGGCAAACCTTTTATTCCAAATTTTTGCAGAGTTCATATTTCACTATCTGCCGTGGTGGGATTTGAACCTATTTCCCCAGAACATTAACCTGGGATTCTGAATTACTCATCGTTGTTATCGACAATCACTTCCTGATGAGTATGATTGCCCAAATTCCGTCTCACTGGTCTTGGGTTCTGGGGGTCATTGTGTGGCAGATGAGCCCGATTCTGGAGTCACATCTCCCACCACACATTTGGCAGGTGTTTCCAGGAGGTGGAATTGGACCTTGAACTCAAGATCATTGGCATTCCATTCTCCAGGTCCTTTCCCACACTTCATCTTGGCACTAGGTATTTCTGAGCAAGGGTCGCCCACGTGTGGACATCTATGTTGTATTTCTTGAGGAAAGCCTCCAGGGAGTCTTTGAAACCCTTTTTTATCATCCTCCCATTTGAATGCTTTCCTTGAGCCGGGAGAAGATGATTTGCTTTGGCCACCAGAGCTGAGGCATCCTAAGCCAGTGGCTGGTCTAGTCCAGCGATATTACCACGGGGCCACTGACTCCCCAAATCTACTGCCTTTACTTGATCTGGTCTACATGTGACTCCAGACCCACAGGAATGGAATTTACCCTTAACTGCCTTCTCAAAAGGCCTAAGCAAAGCACTTAGTTCATGTGCAATTAGGGAAGAGTAAGAAATGCTGGCATTCTCATATCCAATGAAAATATCTCTCATAATTTTATATACTTCTATCGGTTGCTCCTCAGCCTCAGATGTCGTGTGAAAACAATCCAACTTTGTCCAACCTCTCTTTATAGCTAATACATTCCGATCCAGGCAGCATCCTAGTAAGCCTCATTTGCCACCTCTCTAAAGCTTCCACATCCTTCCTATAGTGTGATGACGAAAACTGTACTATTGAGTTGGCACATGGGCCTTTCCTCAGTAGCCTTCAGCTTCGATTTCAGTCAACAGTGGAGAGCACCAAAGTTTTTACTTTTCACTGGATGTGAATGGTCTTAAGCTGAAACATATCAAGGCAATCACAGATTAGCCCATAGGACCCTTGAGAATCTCCTTCAATCAGAGCAGTAGGGGAAAAGAGTGTGAAGTGAAAGCATTGGGAGGATGGTTGAGGCTGACTGGACTGAAAATCATACTGTATCAATATTGCATTCAAGACTTGTTTGGTGGATGGAAGGGATCGGATATTGTGATATTAGATGGGCAAACCGAATAAGCCAACTTCAAAAAGGTCACATCTCCAACTGAGAAATTCAAAACAAAATTTAAATATAGATATCGGCCCAGATTTTGCTTGAGTCGGGTAGCTCACCACATGCCCTGTTAGTTTGACCTTTCTCATCAGTCTTCATTCCACAATGTTCTGTAATTCACAATTTGGGTGTGGCAAGGCCATGAGGTCATTTAGGTTCACCTTGGTGCATGAACGAACCAAATTCCCTTCTCCTTAACCAATAAGATATCCTGAATCAGAAAGAAGAGGAGTAACAAAGAAGGAATTAAGATGAATTAGCATTAAATAAGGTGCAGAAAGAGAAATCGAGAGACAGTAAAAAGATTGGATTGAGAGGGAGCAATCAGAAAACTAAGATACTCCCATAAACATCTGTCCTGAGACAATGGACTATGCTGAAAATTGGCATCACCTTTGCACTGAATGCCCCCTTGCTGTTGTGTGGTGAGGCAGATTTGTGAATGCCAGTCCCTTCTGCATCAGGTAAAGGAAAAATACTGTCTGGTCTTTATCGCATTGCTGTGTTTGGGATCTTGCTGTGCACAATGGGCTGCATTGAAGCAGTGGCTGAACTTGGAGGCAGCGTGGTAGCTCGGTGTTAGCACTGCTGCTTCACATTGTTAGGGATCCGGCTTCAATTCCTGCCTTGGATGACTGCCCGTGTGGAGTTGGCATGGTCTCTCTGTTTCTGCATGGGTTTCCTCCGGGTGCTCCAGTTTCCTCTCACAGTACAAAGATATGCAGGTTAGGGTGGATTAGCCGTGCTAAATTGGCATAGTGACCAGGGATATGCAGCACAGGAGTATTAGCCATGGGAAATGTGAGAGTTACAGGGATAGGGTAGGGGGGTGGGTCTGGGTGGGATGCTCTTCGGAAGGTCAGTGTGGCCTTGAAGGGCCAAATGGCCTGCTTCCACACTGTAGGGATTCTACGATTCAAAAGTATGGTAAATGGTTCAGGAGCATATTTACAGTTCTATAAATTCTTCTACGTGTAGAAACCTTTCTTTTCAATTGCAGGATCCTTCTCTGCAAGACATCCTCTTAAAATATTTAGGAGCAAGTGGACAGCAAGTGGTGATGGAGTGGTAATGTCACTCGGCTAAAAATCTTAATGGTCCATAGTAATGGTTGGGGGTCGTGGGTTCAAATCCCACTATGCCTCTTAATCAATCTGGAATTAAAAGCTAGCCTCACTGAGGGTTACCACGAAACTACCGTTAGTTGCCATAAAAGCCCTTCTGGTTCACGAATCCCCTTTTGTGAAAGGTGTGTGACAAAGATTTGCTAATCCAATTCCTCCAGATATCAGGAGAGACATATGAAGAGACACTGGATCGGTTAGAACTACATTCACCGGGGTTTAGCAAAATGAATGTGGGATCTCATAGAAACCAGTAAATTCTAACAGGACTAGACACGGTAAACATAGGAAGGGTGTTCCTGATGACTAGGGAGTTCAGAACCAGGGGTTTACAATCTCAGGATATGGGGTAGGCTTTTCAGGACTGAGACGAGGAGAAATTTTGGGACTCGATTAATTTTGGATATCTGGTTGGCTTGGACAAGTTGGACTGAAGGGTCTGTTGCCGTGCTGTACAGCTCTATCACTACGACCAAATTTCTTCATCCAGAGAGTGGTGAGCCTGTGGAATTGTCTGTCACTGAAAGGGGTTGAGGCCAAAATATGGAATGTTTTCAAGAATGATTTAGATATATTTCTTAGGTCTACAGGGATGAAAGGGAATGGGGAGAAAGTGGGAACAGGGGATTGAGTCGGATAACCAGCCATGATCATGTTGAATGGCTTTATCTTGCTCCTGTTTTTTATGTTTGTATGAAACTGCCATCGTTATCTGGTTTGGTTGACATGGTGACTCCAGACCCACAGCAGCCTGTTTGTTTCTTCATGGCCTTCTGAAATGGTACTCAGTTGAAGGGGAATTCAGGAAGGGCCACAAACAACGACTCTCACATCACATGAAAGGATAAAGAGAAAAAGGAATCAGACTAAACTGGAAGAATATGTGAGTAATCAGTGGGAAACATAAATCAAGGTATTTAGAAATAGATATTAACAATTCTAATAAAGGAGTCCTTCATCACTGCAGTGCATTGTCGTATTGTTCTGAGTAAGCAGGTAAGGAATCTCCCCTAAGACACACAAAGATATGGAGTCAGGCAGTCTGCATGATAGGAAATAGCAGGCTGTGGCCAAATCAGTTGAGTTATTCCCAGTTCCGATTGGGAATGTGCTTTTACCTGTGAGCTCATAGTTGCAACAGGTCAGAGCCACATGAAACAGACAAAAGGCATCAATCTCAGCCAGAGCTAAGTGCTTCCTGCATATTGCGCGGCACAAACTATGACAGTAGCTTGGCTAATGGCCAGCTCCAGCTACACCATTAACAATGTGTAGAGTCAAACAGTACAGAAGGAGGCCATTTGACCCATTCAGCTTGTGCCAGCTCTTTAAAAAACTTATTGAATTAGTCCTATTCTCCCCAACCCTGCTTCCACCCACCTGCTCTTACCGCATATCCTTGCAAATAGCTCATCTTTTAAGTGTTCAACTGGACTTTTGACAGTTCTTGTTGAGTCTGTATCTGTCAGACAGTGCATTCCAGGTCACATCATCATAAAAGAATTGTCTCCTCATTTACCCCAAGTCCTTTTGGCAGTTATCTGAAGTCTGTGACTTCTGTCACCCCTGGCCAGTGTCTCCTCTGTTTCCTCCATCAATACCCTACAACATGTTGAAGAATTCACACCCATCTCCTCTTCTCAAAGGTGAATAATCCCAGCTACTCCAATCTCACCACGGCATGGTGGCTCAGTGGTTAGTACTACTGCCTCAAAGGTCCAGAGACCTGGGTTCAATTCCACTCTCGGGAGACTGTCAGTGTGGAGTTTGAACATTCTTCCTGTGTCTGTGTGGGCTTGCTCTGGTTTCCTCCCACAGTCCAAAGATGTGCAGGCTAGGTGGATTGGCCATGTGAAATTGCCTGTAGTGTTCAGGGATGTGTAGCTTGGGTGGGTTATAGGGGGATGCCCTGAGGGTCGATGTGGACTTGTTGGGCCAAAGGGCCTGTTTCTGCACTGTAGGGATTCTATGATCTATGAAACCAGACCAAACTACACAGAGATGGGGAAAACATGCAAACTCCACACAGACCATTGCTCAAGGCTGGAATTGAACCCAGGTCCCTGGCATTGTGAGACAGTAGTGTTAACCACTGAGCCACCCTATTGCCCTGAATGTTTTCAGGCATAATTTCTGGTAATAAAGCTGAGGTTTACATACTAGACTATAAGACTGGCCCCTCATTAGGGAGAGAGGTGACTGGTGGTAGTTTAACCTGAAGGTCGCCATGCCTCGGGAGAGGAGAGAGGTTGAGACTGTTGGGTCCTAACCGCCCTTGGAAAAGGCTGAACAAATCATTCATTTGTGTTTAACTATTGTAAAATCTAAGAACAAAATGAGACAGGCCACCTGACATTGGCCAAGGCAGTGTCGCTGGGACCAAATGCATCATACCAGAAAAACTGCAGAAATTTGCCAAGGCTCCTCCAAAAGCAGCTTCCAAACCTGTGACCTTGGAAGGGCAGGGTCAGCAGATCCATGGGAATTGCTTCAGGGTCAAAATCCAAGAACACCTTAGTAGCATTGTAGGTGCTCTTACAGGTTAAGGTCTGCTTTGGTTCAAGAAGGTAGCTCACTGCCAACCTTTTAAGGGCAATTAGGCTGTTTGGGGTAAGAGTGGGAGTTCGCGACTAATTGGATCGTTTTTTTCATTGAATCAATACTAACGTGTTGGGCTGAATGGCTGCCTTCACAGGCAGGAAATCAACTAAAGTGTTGATCTAAGCAGTTGAACTAAGCAGTTCAAGTTTGAGAATTTCCTGGTTTAAATGGCTCCATTTTCTTTACCAAGTGACATTATAAATGTCTGTTTTAAAAGAGCAAAAAGCGTAATGGGCTGTGAGGAAAGGGTTTAACTAAATCTACTCTGGGGCTTGTAAGCAGGAACTAACCACAAAAGGGATAATAGTAATTGCTTTTAATACTAAATGTTTTTTGAATCTAGTAATCAGTTGCGAGCTGCGTATCTATATTTCTATTTACAAATAGGTCACGGGGCTGCCAGGCAACTCATCAAGCTGTGTACTTTACCAGCAAAGGGTTATGTTGTTTGAGAGGCTTACATCCTTTTTTCTGTGCGAGGGTTCTGTCAATCATTAACATGCTTGCAACCACAGTGTGCAGCTCCCAGCTCTGCCACACATGGACCAGTAATTTTTATCGTGAAAATATACTTTATTCATGCAAAACCTTTACACACATACACAGTTACTGAAAGGTCTGGTAAATGTCACATTGAACCAGCCTGTGACAGCTGCAGCAGGGTTCGGATTAGCCGTAAAGTTAGAATTAGATTAGGTGGGGGAAATGTGAATTCAATAAAAAGCTGGATTAATGGTGACCAAGTAGCTGTTGTCAATTATTGTTAAAAATCCATCTGTTTCACTAATGTTATTTGTGAACGGAAATCATTCATCCTTGCCTGGTCTGGCCTACAGGAGGCTCCAGACCCAGGGCAATATTGTTGACTCCAAACTGCAATAATGCCCATTTACATGAACAAATGTAGAAGACAAACTAACTTTTGATTAATCACCTCAGCTGCGACAACACAAACTAATCACAAGCAAGAAACCATATGGAGTATGACAGCATTGATAGGTAATTGACCAGGTTCAATAGTTCAAATCTCAGCAAGAAACATAAATATTTGCCATCATTACAGTGTGAAACAGATAGTGTTGCTTGGTGTCCATCTATGCACAATTAGTTGTGGGAATAGAGAGATTGCTGTCAGTGATTGCCTGTTCCTCCGCAGGGTGTACTGTTATAAATCCCCAAAGAAGAAGATCTTTGGAAGTGACTCAAATTTGAGGTGAATTTTCAGTTTTAATGTTTTAAGTTCCTGGTAAAATCCCCCAAATGTTATGGTTAGGCTTAGGATTTGGGTTTGGGATAGAGTTAGGGTTCATTTAGACAATAAAAAAAACAAAGTTGCTGGAAAAGCTCAGCAGGTCTGGCAGCATCTGTGAAGGAAAGAAACAGTGTTAATGTTTTGGGTCCGGTTACCCTTCTATCAGTTCTGAGGAAGGGTCACCAGACCCGAAACTTTAACTCTGATTTTTTTCTTCACAGATGCTGCCAGACTTGCTGAGCTTTTCCAGCAACTTTGTTTTTGTTCCTGATTTACAACATCCGCAGTTCTTTCGGTTTTTATTCAGTTAGAGGATTATGGATGAGGTCAGGTTATCGTTGAGGTTGGGTTTTGGATTATGTTTGTGGTTAAGTCTATGGATGGGGTAAGGTTAGAGACAGGATTAGGGTTAAACATAAGTTTTGATTCATGCTCAAGGTTAGAATCAAAGAGAAGGTTGGAATTAGGATTATGTCAGACTAGGGTTAAGGTTAAATTTCCAGATAGGGTTAAGGTTATGGTTTGGGCTATGCTGGGCATGGAGCTAGGGATGAAAATATGAAATTTTGGAGAAACTCAGCAAGTCTGGCAGCCCCTGTGGAGAGAGAGTGCAAAGTGGAAAGTGTTAATGGTAGTAAAGGAGGGAATGAGATGTAAAATGAGTGTAAGTAAAAGTGTGAGAAATTGGCCCACTCTTGCTGACAGTAACACCAACAATATGTGGCAGGACTGGGGTGGGAGAGGGGAGTGGTAGAGAGAGGACGTGGGCTTGTAACCATAAGGGAAAACAGACATTTCACTCTGAAGTTGAGTGTCAGAGGCTGTAAAGTGCCAAAGTAGAAAATGAGATGATGTTCATCGAGTTTGCATTGAGCTTCGCTGGAGCACTGCAACAGGCCCGTAATGGAGATATTAACTTGACAGCAAGATGGTTAATTGAAATGGCAAAAAGATTCTGTTCAATTTGATGCTGTGTCGTGATTCTACTATCCTCCATGTCATGGCCCAACCAAAATTCACTCAATCCCAGTGTTTAAAGTTCCAATTGATCTCAAGTCCCAACAAACTTTTACAGGCAGGGAAGGAGGGAGGGTAAAGAAATAGAGAGAGTGGTGCAGGGGAGGAAGAGGTCCAGGTTTCCTCTCCCCTTTGTATGAAGCAGTGCCTCCTAACATCCCCCCCACCAACCAACATGCCCCACCCCTCCGTAAACAATGTTGAGCTTGCATTTCGTAGGTATGGGGAGAACACAATTCGAGCTGATCCACTGGCTACACTACCATATGTTAAGAACATATTGGAACTGACAACGAGACTCCTAAGACCATTAGGAATCAGGATAGCACACAAACCCACAGCCACACTACAACAAACTCTCACAAGGACCAAAGACCCCATACCCATGAAATGCAGAACCAATGTGGTTTACAACATACCGTGCAAGGACTGCCAAAAGCATTACATTGGCCAGACAGGAAGGAAACCAGCCATCAGGATACACGAACACCAGCTGGCAGCAAAACGACACAGCAAACTTGCCCTCATCTCAGTGTACTCAGACAATGGAAGCCATCAATTTAACTGGGACAACGTGATCATCCCAACTCAAGCCAATCACAGACACACATGGGAATTCCTAGAAGGCTGGTTCTCCACCCATAATGCAATCAATAAACATGTGGAATTAGACCCCATATACAAACCCTTGCAAAAAAGAACTGGAAATGACACAAAACACCTCAACAGACTGGATCATATAAATACTAAGCAGAATAGAATAATGTTACTTCATCAGAGGCCGCACTGATGATGTCACCAAGCATGGCTATGAAACGTCTGAACTACAACCAGCCAGCTCGGCGAGCAAGTCAACAACCTCATTTCACAAACACTTCATAGAATGGAAAGCACTTTAGAATGACATTCTGTGCTGGTGAAATGTGCTCTACGAGCCATCCGTTTCCATCCTCTGTCCCATCTGGAAAGACATTTGATTAAATTTGGTGCAAATTCCTCATTAGAGAACCTAATGGTGACCACACAGGGAACAATTTGTTTTGCAGGTGACAAAATGGTGGTGGGATTATGATGGAGTTTGGGACCATCTCTGAGGTGATTCTCAGCTGCTGAGCCATGGTAAAATGTGAGTGAGCTCCTCGTCATAATGTTCTTAGATACCCTTCAGCACAACCACTGAGCCAGCAGCCAACTCAGACTGCACCCACAACCAAACAACAAACATTGCCCTCAATCAGATAAAGAAGCGAGTGTTGTGTAGACCAGGCCTGTCTTTACTACAAGGTAAACATTTGGTGTGACGTATCTTCTCAGAAAATACTTTCAGATCCAGGAGTGTTTATGCTGCACTAATTAGTCTACATCTGATTACAATCCCAAGTGAGTGTTAGTCATGAACATTTTGGGTTTTTTTGAAAGGAAGTTTTCTCTGGTTGAGGAGGGGGAGAGATCTCTATCTTGACTCCTTGCAGCTCTCTCTTTAGTTGCAGGATACAGTTGCTCCTCATCAGCAAGAATTGACTACAGCACTGGACTGATCGTTATCATTTGCTTGGGAGCGAGCAGCAAGCTGTGTTACTGTCTGACCCAACCACAACAAAGGGACACAGTAATCTATGTCCAAAGTAGGGATTGTGTGTGTGAATTTGGAGATGACTTATTTTTCCATTCATTTTGTAACTCTTGCCCCTTGTTGGTGGAGGTCACCAGCATTTTGTGGAGGTGTGGAGTGGGGCGGAGGGGTGGTGCTTTACATCTTCCTTCAGTGTCTCTCATAAGTAGGAAATAAGTTCCTCATGTTGGGATGTCGAACCTCGGACCTGCTCCTATCGCCCTGCTCTTTATGTGGCTGGACCAGTTGAGTTTCTAGCTAATGATAACACCCCAGGATGTTGATGGTGAGGATTCGGTGATGGTAATTTCATTGTATTTCAAAGGGAGATAGTTAGACTCTCTCTAATTGGACATAGTCATTATCTGGCAGCTGACTTGCCACCAAATCCCCATATGTCCACCTCATGTGGACATGTGTTGCTTCATTGACTAAGGAATCTCAACTGGTACTGAACACTGCTAGGTCATCAGAGAGCATCCGACCTCAAGGCAAAGGGAGGGCATTTAATGGAGCAATGGGGTCACTGTCTAAGGAAATGGGCAGGCCATTTAGGACTGAGATGAGGAGAAACGTCTTCATCCAGAGAATGATGCACCTGTGGAATTGTCTCAAAAGAATTCCGCTTTTGAGGCCAAAATATTGAATATTTTCAAGAAGGAGTTAGAATTAGTTCTTAGGGCTAAAGAGATCAAAGGGTATGGGGAGAAATAAGGAACAGGGGATGAGTTGGATGATTGGTCATGATCATATTGAATGATGGAGTGGGCTCGAAGGGCTGAATGGCCTACTCCTGCTCCTTTTTTCCTATGTTTCAGGTTAAGCAGCTTGTGCAGCGATCGTCTGGGCCTGAGGTCATTGAGCCTAGTAAAGTGGAATTAGGGCAGCAAAGTGAATGAGTACTTCCACAGGAAGGATAGAGGGTAATCTGCCCCTTTCTGCATCACCTGTTAGACCTCTAAAACATGGAGAAGTCAGAGTGGGGGATAGATTAATTCACCACACAAAGCCTCCTCTCCACACTTCCACTGCCTTAGTCAAAGGTCCCTATCACTAGGCTAACTTCCTGCTTAACAGTGTTGGCAAGTACGATTCATGTAGTTAGTTTCAATTTGCAATGACTCCTTGTGTGGGCCTCTTTACCCAGACTTCACACTGTGTCTTGCAAATTCCTATAATTGTTTCCGCATGGTCAGTAATTTTTTTTATTGAGATCTGTTTCAATGAATCTGATATGTCATTTGAGCAACTTACTGGCTTGGTGTGTCCGTTTAAAAAAATGATTCCCACATTCTCATATCTTTCCCTCTCTTACTTTACCCTATTTTTAATTGCACGTGTGAGAACAGACAATAAAACCAAGAGTTAGCAACATGGTTTTACTTACTTGGTATGTTCAGCAGTAGCAACTTCTAAACCCTTGATCTTGACCTTAGAAGGACAAGGACAGCAGATACCACCACCTGCAAGTCCTCCACCAAACCACTCACCACACTGAAATGTATCGCCAATCCTTCAGTTTCCTTGCGTCAAAATCCTGAACCTCCCTCCCTAACAACATTGTGGGTCAACCTACAGCACACAGACTGCAGTGGTTCAGGAAAGCAGCTCACCACCATCTTCTCAAGGGGCAACTAGGGATGGGCAAGCCAATGGTCCCATGGAAGAGTAAAATAAACTGAACCACACGAGGAAAAAGGGCGGGGAACACAGGGAAAAAGCAGGAAAGTAGACGTGAGGAATATCAGATCAGCCACGATCATGTTGAATGGCGGAGCAGGCTTGAAGGGCTGAACAGCCTCCATCTGTTCCAATTTCTTATCGTCTTATGGTCTGATATCAGGACAGGTGACCGTAAGCTTGGCCAAAAAGATAATACTTAAGGAATATCACGAAGGAAGAAAGAGAGGTGCGGAGGCAGAGAGGCATACAGAGAAATTGTTAGAGGTTGGGGCCCAGGCAGCTAAAGGTACAACTTACAATGATGGAGAGATTATAATAGAGATTCTCAGGAGGCTGGAACTAGAGGAGCACAGATATCTGGAGGGTTGTGAGGCTAGAAGAATTCACAGACATAGGGAGACAGGGACAAGGCATCAAAGAAGATTTGACCCTGGGTCATGTAAGGAGATCTTAGGGCAGATAACCAACATCTTGGCCAACGAAGCAGAATTTAAGCAGCTGTTCAGGAAGAGAGGTGGGTAATTGGGCAGATTTAAGGAGGGAGATGCAGACATCAGTACCCAGACACCTGAAGTATCAGGCACCAGCCGTGTGTAGATAGAAATTGGAGATACTTGGGAGTATCAATATTGTAGGAGTGCAGAGACCTTGGATGGATGGAGGATGGAGGAAGTTACAGGGATGGGATTGAGTGAGGGACTTCAACACGAGGGTGCAGATTTCAAGTTGATTGTGAACCATTGTCCAACAACAAGAACAGAGGTGAGGGATTGATATGACTTGGAGCACCTTAACTGATTGGCTTTACCTTAATGACCATGTTACACCATTTCTAGTAAATAGATCCCAGCAGCCTCAGATCACAGTAGCTAGTGATATTCCCCATGATGTATTACCTGGCAATCTGACATGAAGGGATTCATTCTAGATTTTCCTGCTCCTCACTCGACATATTTGATCAAATGTATAAATATGCATATAAAAAGAAACAAGAACAGAAATTGCTGGAGAAGCTCAGCAGGTCTGGCAGCGTCTATGGAGATAAAGCAGAGTTAACATTTTGGGTCACATGACCCTTCCTCAGGATTCCTCTCTTGGCACTGACTCATGTTCAATACAGTTCTACAGTTCTTCCCTTAATCTCTGTTTGGCAAGAAATCATTCATGTCTATTTCTTAATGATTCATGGGTTCTGGGCTAGGCCAGCATTTCTTGCCCATTCCTAGTTGTCCTTGAGAAGGTGGGGGTGAACTGCCTTCTTGAACTGCTGAAGTCCATGTGCTGTAGGTAGACCCACAATCCTGCTGGGGAGGGAAGTCCAGGATTCTGACCCAGCGACATTGAAGGTACAGCACTGTATTTCCAAGTCAGGATAGTGAGTAAGTTGGAGGCGAACCTGAAGGTGGTGGCAATCCCAAGTACCTTTCAAGGAAGTAAAGGTTGGTGATTTGGAAGGTGCAGTCTGAGGATCTTTTGTGAATTTCTGCAGTGCATTTTATAGATAGTACACACTGCTGCTACTGAGCGTTGGTGGTGGAGGGAGTGGATGCCTGTGGATGTAGTGCCAATCAAGCAGCTGCTTTGTCCTGGATGGTGTCAAGTTTCTTGAGTGTTGTTGGGGCTGCACTCATCCAGGCAAGTGGGGAGTATTCCATCACATTCCTGACTTGTGCCTTGTAGATGGTGGACATGCTGTGGGGAGTCAGGAGGTGAGTTACTCGCTACAGTATTCCTAGTTTCTGACCTGCTGTTGTAGCCACTGTGTTTATGTGGTGGGTCTAGCTGAGGATGTTGGTAATGGGGGAATACAATGATGGTAATGCCATTGCATGTCAAGATGCAGTGGTTAGATTGTCTCTCATTGGAGATGGTCATTGCCTGGCTACAGCGTGGCACAAATGCTACTTGCCAGGTGGAGACAGTAAGGACTGCAGATGCTGGAAGCTAGAGTTTATAAATGCGAAGCTGGAAAAGCACAGCAGGTCAGACAGCATCCGAGGAGCAGGAAAGTCAACCTTTCAGGCTGAAACCCTTTGTCCACTTTCCTGCTCCTCGGATGCTGTCCGACCGGCTGTGCTTTCCCAGCTCCACATTTATTGACTACTACTTGCCAGGTGTCAGCCAAAGCCCGGATATTGGGCAGGTCTTTCTGCATGTGTACATGGACTGCTTCAGTATCTGAGGAGTCATGAATGGTGCTGAACATTGTGCGGTCATCAGTGAACTACAGCCACACGTAAACTTGGCAATTTTCGACATGCCAGTGGCACCTTGTTTAATGATTGAAATATCTGCTGCTCATCCAGTTAGACAAAATAATTTGAGGCAGAACAGAATGCACCTCTTAGGTTGGAAAATTAGACTTCGGGGGTTCTCTCGGGCCTGGAAAGCTGCAATCCAGGGAGGTTTGCCAGTTGTAGTTGGATGCATCCTTGAGACCTCACCACCTAACGTCCCAGAAACAACTTCCTGTTCGCCCTCATCCGTCTGCAGTAACTCTATGAGAAGTAGTCCTGTCCCTGAGCCTAGAAGTTGTGTGGTCAAATCCCAGTCTGGCGACTTGAGCACAAAAAAAATAGGCATGGACCCATAATTCCTGCACTGTTGCGGGCTCCAACTTTGGGGTGAGACATTTAAACCAATAGTTTGCATGCCTTCTCAGTGGCTGTATAAGGCCCAGAAAGAGCATTCTACTGTCATTCACCAATGGTTCTTCGTCCAGTAAAATCACTAAAACAGCTTTTGGGAATATGTTCATGGGATGTGGGTATCATTCGCTAGGCCAGCATTTATTGCCCATCCCCTATTTGCCCAGAGGGCAGTTAAGAGTCAATCACATTTCTGTGGATCTGGAGTCACATATGGGCCAAACCAATTATGGGTAGAAGTTTCCTTCTCTCAAGGGCACTAGTGAATCATATCGGCTTTTCCAACAATTGAGGGTGATTACATGGTTGCCATTATGTTGGTCATTGGCACGTTGCTTTGTGTGGGATCTAGCTGAGCACAGATGGGCTTCTACATCTCCTACATAACACCAGGGTCTACACTTCAACTGCAGTTTGTGGGCTGTAAAGGCCTTTCGGACACCATGAGGCTGAGAGAGCTGCTGTGGGAATGTAAGCCTAGGGGTTGGTCTATGTGAGGGAGTGCCAAAATCAGACCTGGGAGTTTTGGATGTAACTTCAGGGGGACAGTCCATGGAGTAGTGGAGAAAGTGGGAGTCTGAGGTTGTGACTTGTTGGACAGAGACAATGAGGGAATGATGATTGGGGCAATTTAAGACAGAAGCTTGGGCTTTTGAAACAAAGGAGGGGACAGGAAGCTGGGGGAAAGGGTGTGCTCTTTCAAGTCTCAATCACTCTGGCCTACCTGAAGGAGCTATGATCCCAGACTGATTGCACTGGATCTGCAGGACTGACCATGGACCAGTCCCTGAACTGCAAAGACATTGATCCCAGACTCTGGTCAGGCTAAGCACCTGAGTACCCATTGGCAGGCCATTAGTGTGGAATTTAACAAGCTCCTTCACTGAACTGACCATAGCCTTCCTTCATTCCTCTGATGCTCGCCTCCCTTTCATTTTCAGATGGGCCCATTATATTGAAGCACACCTTGTGTGTTCGCCATGTAAGCTGCTGTCACATACCGCAGGGATAACATCATGTAGCACCCTCAGGTGAAACCGCCAGCAGTCAGCTCTTTCTGTAATAGCTGGACTGGAATTTACCTTCCTTATTTTTAAGTGACAAGCTGCCTCCTTCTCTTTTTGATCTAAACATCATTGCAAGCCCCAGTGTCAGACAACCTCCAAGACTGGCATGCAGTGACATATAACAGGGGTTAGTGCTGTGGCCATTATTGTTTGTGATTGTCATAAACTACATCTTTGAGAATGCGGGAACGATGCAGTAAGTTTGCAGATGGTGTTAGATTACAGTGGGATATATACGGATTGGGCAGATTTGTGGCAGATGGAATTTAACTCTGGAAAGCGAGGCGATGCACTTTCGAAGAAGGAGCGAGACAAGGGAGCAATCAATGAATGGCAGGACACTAGGAAGCTCAGAGGAACAGAGGGATCTTGGGAATCTTGTTCACAGGTCCCTGAGATGGCAGGACAGGTTAACAGGGGAGTTAAGAGGCATATAGGATGCTCACCTTTATCAGTCGAGGCATGGATAACAAAAACAAGGAGGTTTTGTTGGAGCTGTACAGAACTTTGCTGGCCACAGCTGGAGTACAGTGTGCAGTTCTGATCACCACATTATGGGAAGGATGTGATTGCACTAGAGGGAGTGAAGAGGAGATTCACCAGGATGCTTCCTGAGATGGAGCATTTCAGCGAAGAAGAGAGGCTGGATAAGCTCAGGTTGTTTTCTTTGGAGCAGAGAAGGTTGAGGGGGCGACCTGATAGAGGTGTATAAGATTATGAGGGGCACGGACAGGGTGGGTAGAAAGCAGCCGTCCCCCTTAGTTGATCGGTCAAACACAAGGGCTGCATCATTTAAAAGTGAAAGGTGGAAGGTTTAGTGTAGATTTGAGGAAAAACATTTTCATCCAGAGGGTGATCGGGGTCTGGAATGCACTGCCTGGAAGGGTAGTTGAAGTGGGAAACCTCACAACCTTTAAAAAGTACTTGGACGACCATAACATTCAAGGCTATGGGCCCAGTGTGGGAAAGTGGGACTAGTATCGCTACCAGTATAGTTTTGGCAGCACATACTCGATGGGTCAAACGGCCTCTTCTACACCATATGATTCTAAGTCATTTAGAATGAATTTTTTTTGTTTTGTTTTCGCTCATCCTCATCACAAAGAAGTAAACTCTCACCGTTTTTTTTATTGTTAACAGCAGCGTCCTGATGATAAATAGTTAATCATGTGGAGATTGCTGGGCCATCCTGGAGACTTTTGTTCCAGTCTTACTCTGGAGATTTATTTTGCTTGGTCAGGGTGGCAGGTTAACTATTCTGTTCCAGATATTCAGCTCGATCCTGGACTGACTATGAGCGCTCACTTGAGCTGCTTCCCAACCACAAGATCCATCAATATTTACAAACTAGGAAAGTGGCAGAATTCTCACTCTCCAAAGATTTAGGGAAGGATTTTAACTCCAGCTTGGCAAGATCTGTGCAGAAGTTATAACAAGTAATCATTAAACCACAAGGCAGAGCAGCAGAATTAGGCCATTCAGTCCATCGAATCTGCTCCTCCATTCAATGTAATCATGTCTGATCTAGAACATAGAACAGTACAGCACAGCACAGGCCCTTCAGCCCACTATGTTGTGCCAAGCTATTATGCTACTCTAAGATCAAACTACCCTGCGTACCCTACATTTTACTATCATCCATGTGCCAAGCCAAGAGTCACTTAAATGTCTCTAATGTATCTGACTCCACTACCACCGCCGGCAGTGATCTAATCATCCTCAACTCCAGTTTTCTGTTCTTTCCCCACAATTCCCCACCTGATTAAAAAACCGTCTATCTCAGCCTTGAATATACTTAATGTCCCAGTCTCAACAAGCTCCTGTGGGTAAACAATTCCACAGATTCACCACCCTCTGAAGGAAAATAAATTGTCCTCATCCATGTTAAGTGGGTGACTCCTTAATCTGAGATGAGGCCTCTCCTAGTCCTGGATCTTCAAACACAACAAAAAGAGAAGCACTGGGCCATGACTGATTGAGGGATATTGAGTAAAACAAATGGCATTAACTATGATCTTATCAAAGAGTAAAACAGGTGGAATGGTTGCATGGGCCTTTTACTGTTCCCAGTGGGTCTATGATTCAATGAACCTGCCTTCTGTTTAATCCCCAAAGTACAAACCTTTGAGTACAGGAATTGGGATGTTATGTTGAGGTTGTACAGGACATTGGTGAGGCCTCTTCTGTGTCAAGTTCTGGTTGCCAATGATATAGGAGGGATATTATTAAGCTGGAGAGGGTTCAGAAGAGATTTATTTTCCTTTATTCATTCACAGGATGAGGATGTCACTGGCTAGGCAGCATTTATTGCCCATCCTAAATTGCCCAGAGGGCAGTTAAGAGTCACCCATATTGCTGTGGGTCTGGACTCAGATGTGGGCCAGACCAGTTAAGGAGGGCAGTTTCCTTCCCTAAAGGGCATTCGCGAACCAGATGGGTTTTTCCCGACAATGGATTCATGGTTATCGTTAGATTCCTAATTCCAGATATTTTATTGAATTCAAATTCTACCATCTGCCATGGCGGGATTCGAACTCTGGTCCCCAGGATATTATTCGGGTTTCTGGATTAATAGTCCAGCGATAATACCCCGAGGCCAATGCCTCCCCCTTTACAAGGATGTTGCTGGGAATGGAGGGTTTGAATTATGAGGAGAGGCTGGATAGGTTGGGACCTTTTGCATTGGAGTGTAGGAGGCTGAGGCATGACCTTAGAGAGGTTTATAAAATAGTGAAGGGCGTAGATATGGTGAATGGTAGGTGTCTTTTTCCTAGGGTGGGCGGGTTCAAAACAAGGGGGCATATTTTTAAAGGTGAGAGGAGAAAGATTTGAAAAAGATGTGGGGGCAATTTTTTTTTTCACACAGACAGTTGCTTGTGGAATGAACTTTCAGAGGAAGTGGTGGATGTGGGTACAGTTACAACGTTTAAAAGGCATTTAGATAAATAAGAAACGCTTGGAGGGATATGGGCTTAGCACAGGCGGGTGGGACTAGTTTAGTTTGGGATTGTGGTCGGCATGGACTGGTTGAACCAAAAAGTCTGTTGCCGTGCTGGACGGCTCTATAGTCGTACAATTAAAGGGGTCTGTAAGAAGGTGCAGTACAGGTAATTATAGGTCCTTCTGAAGCTAAGCAGGGAGTTTTGAGCGCCTAAGAATGGGCATGTTACTGAAGAGGCCAGACACTGCCCACGTCTGCTTTGTGTCAGTAAGTTATCAGCTGCCTGGACTTTATCTCCAATGCCCAGCACCTAATTATTAAACTCTTGCTTCAGGTCAATAGGGGGCCCTCACAAATCAATGAGAGTGCACTGCGTCACGCAATCTTTGACCATCTCCATTAAAATTGCAACATTGAGAAGAGGCAGCAGGTTTCACTGGCGAATCTTCAGTGCATTTTTTAGCTGTTAGTCATGGACAAATTTAACGCCGAATGATTAGAAAACAACTCCCTTCTAAAGATCAAATTTTACAACCAGGATGCGAGTCTTACGTTTGTCTTTTTTAATCGAAGGGATATTTTCCGCTGAAACCATTCATCCCTTTGCAGTACGTTCTTTGTAGCATGTACTGCAGTCAATCATATGTCATATCCAAACTGCATGCAAAAATAGCCAGGCCTCAATATTGGCTCACCTCTGTCATTTCTATGTTCAGGGCTTCCCTTCTTAACACAGAAAAGGACTTACATTTATATAGTGCCTTTTGCAACAGAGCAGCCAATTCGCACATAGTACATGTTCACAAACAGCGGAGAAGGATTTGTATTTGCATTTATATAGTGCTTTACATCACCAGGAAATGTCTCAAAAATGATCCACGGTCAATGAAGCTAGGAGATCATGGTGAGATTGTCCTTTTGATGTGATGCTGTGAACATACAAACAAGAGTAGGCCACTTGGCCCCTTCAAGCCTGCCTCAGTATTCAATAAGTTCATGGCTGATCTGATTTTAGCATCTCTTTGCCTCTACATTCCTGTATGTCCCCCATAATCTTTCATCCCCTTGGCCAACAAGAATCCATCTCCCTCTGCCTTAAAAATTATTTAAAGGTTCTGCATCCATTGCCTTTTGAGGAAAGGAATTCCAAAGTCTCACAACCACCTCAGAAAGAAAATGTTACCTCATCTGTCTTAAATGGGCCCCCCTTATTTTTAAACTCTGACTCCTCATCCTAGATTCTCTCACAAGAGGGGACATCTTTCTCACATCCACCTGGTCAAGCCCCTTCAAGATTAACTTCAGTTAAGTGACCTCTTACTCTCCTAAACTCTAGAGGACACAAGCCCAACATGTCTAGTCTTCCCTCATAGGAAAATCCACTTATTCCAAATATTGGTCTGGTAAACCTCCTCTGAACTGTTTATAATGCACTAACCTACTTCCGTAAGTATGGCGACCAGTAGTGAACATGGTATTCTAGATGAGGTCTCTCCAATGCACCGTATAACTGAGGCATAACCTCCCTTCTCTTGCATTCAATTCTCCTCGCAATAAACCATAACATTCTATGAGTTTTCCTGATTACTTGTTGCACCTGCACACTCACCTTCTGTGATTCATTCACTAGGACACCCAGATCCCTCTGCATGTCGGAGCTCTACAAACTCTCATCATTGAGACAATGCACTTCTTTTTTATTGCTGACGGAGAGATAAACAGAAATAATTCCATGGAGGCCAGTTTCCTGTCACCAAATTACCCTTTATTAACACATGCACAGTACATGGACTCTGACCAGTTAGCCCAGAGTGAGTGCCTCGAGTGAGGAGAATTCCTGACATTCCTGTTTATATCTGTCAGCCAGGACTCCCTGATTGGCCCAGGTTAACAGCCCCGGTCAGGGAACTCATACTCAGTGAGATTCACCTGGCTGACCTCATTCCGAATCACTGCAATAAGCATTGTCCGGAATACTAGGGGAAGCTCTCCCACTTTTCTCAGCAACAGTACCTTGGGCTCCAATCTGAGAGAGCAGGCAGGGCCCAAGTTTAGTACTTCATCCACGGTGTTGCACTGCCTTAGTGTTGCACCAGGATGCCAAGGTGAGACTTTGGGCTTAGGGCTCTAGTGTGGGGTTTGGAACCACAACCTCCAGGTTTAGAGACAGGCTGGGACTCACCGATCTACTGGCCAGCAGCAATAGGTTCCATCTGTTGCTATGGTAACATGCATCATCAAGAAGTGATGACAATGAGGTTTAATCCGTCCACTGTCTCCTCTTTCAAAATCCCTCACGTTTCTTTGCTTTCTCATGGAATTTTTTTTCTCATTTATTCACGGGATGAGGGAGTTGCTGGCAAGGAGGCGATGGCCTAGTGGTATCATCACTAGACTGTTGATCCAGTGACCTGGAAAATGTTCTGGGGACCTGGGTTCAAATCCTGCCACAGCAGATGGTGGAATTTGAATTCAATAAATAGCTGGAATTAAGAGTCTAATGATGATCATAAATCCATTGCCAATTGTAAGGGGGAAAATCCCATCTGGTTCACTAATGTTCTTTAGGGAAGGAAACTGCTATCCTGGCCTACATGTGACTCCAGACCTGCAGCAATATGTGTGACTCTTATCTGCCCTCTGGGTAATTAGGGATGGGCAATAAATGCTGCCTAGCCAGTGACACGCTCATCCTGTGAATGAATAAAAAAAATGTATTGCCCATCCCAGAGGGCAGTTCAGAGTCAACCATATTGCTGTGGGTCTGGAGTTACATGTAGGGTGGACCAGGAAAGGATGGCAGCTTCCTTTTCTAAAGGGCAATAATGGACCAGATGGCTTTCTTCTGACCATCGACAATGGTTTAATGGTCATCATTAGACTCTTAAATACAAATTTTAATTGAATTCAAATTCCATCATCTGCCATGGCAGGATTCAAACCCAGGTCCTCAGAACATTATCTGGGTCTCTGAATTAACAGTCCAATGATACTACCACAGGCCTTCACCTAACCCCAGCTGAGGTAGCCAGCATTTATTGCCCATCCCTATTCTCCCTTGAACTCAGTGACTTGCTAAGAACAGCAGGTTTCCTTCTCTCAAGGACATGAGTGAACCCAGATGGGTTTTTTTTCACAATGATTGATAACAGCTTGATCATCACCAATACTGAGACTAACTTTCAATTCTAGATTTTTTTAAGCGAGTTTAAATTCCACCAGTTGCTGCGGTGGGATTTGACCTTGTGACCCCAGAGCATTCACTTGAGAAAGGAGAATAAATATTGATGGAAATTATCCCGGAACAATGTGTTGTCACTGTTTTTGAGGACTCCTGAACTGACAAGAAGATCAGAGGCAGAACATTCCTGAAAACCTTATTCACATTAGAAACATGAGCTGGGAAACGTCCAGGAGGAATTGTGGGAGACTCAAAGGATCGTCCTACAGAGTCCCTTATCCAAATATTGAACAAACAGGCTATTTTTATCTGGAATTTACAACAAAACCCAATCCAAGACGGATCCAAACACAATGGTGTTTGAATTTCTCGGCCTGGCAAACAGTCCAAGTCTCCTTTGGGTTGCTAAAACCTCCTCTGGCTCATTAAGTATTACTTGCGGTTACCGACAAGGCACACTTATATGGCGCCGTCAATGCTTAAAAAGGAAAAAAATTGACAGTACTGGGAAGAAGAAAGGTGGGAATTTTATCATCTGCACTTTGACATCTCTTCGCTGCTGTGACTTTTCTCCCAATGTGGTTTACAAGAAGGTTCAAGAAGGCAGCTCATCACCACCTTCTCAAGGGCAACTAGAGATGGATTATAAATGCTGGTCCAGCCAGCGATGCCCATATCCCATAAATGAATGATAAAAAAATTTGGATGTAAGCCTTTGTCAGAATATTAACTAATAATCCAAATATTCCAATACAGAATGATATGCAGGATGTGTGGAAGTTACAGCTCGGTTCAATGGATCATTCTATTGAAGCTTATGTTCCAGAATTCTGATCATTTTCAGCTTGAACTGTGAAATGGTTTGAAGTTCAGGCGTACTTTTTATTCAGTCACAGGATGGGTGTTCTGGAAAGGCCAACATTTATTGTCCATCCCTTGTTGCACATTGAGAAGGTGGTGGTGAGCTGCCTTCTTGAACTGCTGTAGTCACAGTGATGTCGGTTGACCCACAATACACTTAGGAAGGGAATTCTGTGATTTTGACTCAGCAGACGGAACAGTGGAGTGGAGGATTAGTGAATGAACATGTTCAAGTCAAGACTGTGTGCGGCCTAGAAGGAATATTGCAGATGCTCCCATGTATCTGCGGCACTTGTCCTTCCAGATGGTAGACTGGAATCAAACCTGCGTCTTTAGCACTGTGAGGCAGCAGTGCTAACCACCGAGCCAATCTGCTGCCTAGTTTGAATGGTCTACCTGCCCATTTCAGAGGACCATTAGGAGATAGCACATGGCTGTGCAGTTTGAAAGGTCAGACAGGATAAGGATGGCAGATTTCATCCCACAAAGGAATTTTGTGAACCAGATCAGTGTCTTTGGTGGTCAGTAGTTTCTTAATCATCATTTCCAGGCATTTTCTTCTTAAAATTATAGGATCATAGAATCCCTTTATTGTAGGAGCTGGCCATTCACCCCATCAAGTCCATTCCTACCCTCCAAACAGCATCTCACCCAGATCTACCCCAACTACCCTATCCCTGTAACCCTACATTTTCCGTGGCTAATCCACCTTGCCCGAAGCTACCAGGACACCATGGGCAATTTAGCATGGCCAATCCACCCTAACCTGCGCATCTTTGGACATAATTCCGGATTTATTTAATTAATTCCTCAACTGCTGTCGTGAGATTTGAACTTAGTTTTTAGGATTGCTTGCACTGGTTGCTAGGAATACTGGTTCAACATGTAACCATTACGCCTTTGTGCCTCTATTACTATTGGCCGGCCTTGTGATCAGGACGCCTAAGTTCAGACTGCCAAAGCAAATCATTTTTGCCCAGCTAAAGGAACAAGAGGAGGACAAAGGAAGTGCTTCAAACATTCCCCTGAAGGCTTCCCTCAAGAAATGCAACATTGACATCTTCGCATGCGAGACCCTCATTCAGAAGAAACGAGGATGAAGCTCCTGTATGAAGCGACATAATTCCCTTTGAGAACATCCAACAGCAAGAGGCATTCAATTCTGGTCTCCCTGATATAGAAAAGGTGTTGTGAAACTTGTATTGTTTCAGAAAAGACTTACAAGGAGGGTGCCAAGGTTGGAGGGTTTGAGCTGTAGGGAGAGGCTGAATAGGTTCAGCCTATTTACCCTGGAGTGTTGGAGGCTGAGGAATGGACTTATAGAAATTTATAAAATCCTGAGGGGCAAGGATAGGATGAATAGTCAAGGTCTTTTCCCCAGGGTAGGGGAGTCCAAAACCAGACAGCATAGCTTTAAGGTGAAAGGGGAAAGATTTAGGGGTAACTTTTTCATGCAGAGGGTCGTACATGTATGGAATGACCTGCAAGAGGAAGTGGTAGAGGCTGGCACAACGACAACATTTAAAAGGATGGGTGCACGAATAGGAAGGGTTTAGAGGCATATGGGCCCAATGATGGCAAATCGGACTAGATTTATTTAGGAAATCTGGTCGGCATGGACGAGTTGGATTGAAGTGGCTCTTTCCATGCTATATGTCTCTATGACTCTGTAAGTATGGAAAAGGAACTAGAGGAAGGAGCTTTTCCTCTCACCTCAAGCCACACCCCCATCCCCTATCTACTAACATCATCCCGCCCCCTTGACCTGTCCGTCCTCCCTGGACTGACCTATCTCCTCCCTACCCCTCTACCTACACTCACCTTTACTGGCTCCATCCCCGCCTCTTCGACTTGTCTGCCTCCTCTCCACCTATCTTCTCCTCTATCCATCCTCTATCCACCTCCCCCTCTCTCCCTATTTATTTCAGAACCCTCTTCCCCTCCCCCATTTCTGATGAAGGGTTTAGGCCCGAAACGTCAAGTTTTCCTGCTCCTGTGATGCTGCTTGACCTGCTGTGTTCATCCAGCCCCATGCTTGTTATCTCGGATTCTCCAGCATCTGCAGTACCTTTTATCTCTAGAGGAAGGAATGCCAATGATTTCAATGCCATGGATCAATTCCACCTCCTGAGAACAAATGTGTGGTGGGAGATGTGGCTCCCATAGTCACACAAGGACCCCCAGAGTCCATGAGCAGTGAGACAGAGTTTCCCCATGTGCACAATCACACTTGTTAGCAATTGATTGCTCACGGCAATGATGATTAGCTCTGGCAATCGAAGAGGCATATTTAGTTCTTAATGCTATTTTTCTGTATAAACCACAAAGCAATGGACTTCATCTTAATTTTAATCAAAAGACTGAAACCTTTCATTTTTTTTCCAGTGACATCTTTGTCCTTTCAGTTCCCAGTCTGGGATTGAAGGAATATAAACTCTCCCGGTTCCCATGGCAACGTGACTTGTGATTCTATTAAAAGATGTCCTCTAGCTGCGGAACTTTCAAATGCTTTGGGTTAAAAATAAAACAATATCCTGCCCACGGAAAGCTCTGGATATTCCTGTGATTGCAGCCTCTCCCTGGTTACTGAAAATGCACAAGAGAGGGATGCACAAGTGGGCGGTGAGGAATTTGACCAAAATTTCTCACTGGAAAAGAAATATCTATTCTTTTGATTTTTTATGCATGTGCAGCATGGATTGGCAATTTAACCCAACAGCAGCGTGCATGCTCCAACAGAGCCTCCTCTTATCCCTGTCCATCCTTATCTGACTAACCTCCTTCTCTCTTATTCCTCGTGGGTTTATCTAGCTTTTCCTTCAATACATCTATATGTTGAGACTTTGGGGAAAGGCAATGACCTCATGGTATTTTTGTTGGACTAGTAATTCAAAGACCCAGGCAATGTTCCAGGCACCTGGGTTTGAATTCCACTGTGATAAACTGCGGGATTTGAGTTCAATAGCCACATTAAAAAGTGGTGGAGGCCAAAACATTGGAAGTTTTCAAGAAGGAGTCGGATACAGTTATAGAGTCATACAGCACAGAAACAGACCCTTCGATCCAACCAGTCCATGCCGATCATATTCCTGAACTAAACTAGTCCCACCTGCCTGCGTTTGGTCCAAATACTTCCAAATATTTCTTAGAGGTATGCTTATCCAAATGTCTTTTAAACGTTGTAATTGTACCCGCATCCATCGCTTCCTCTGGAAGTTCATTCCACATATGAACCAATCTCTGTGTAAAACAATTGCCCCTTGTGTCCTTTTTCAATCTTTCATTTCTCACCTTAAAAATATGTCCCCTGGTCTTGAAATCCCCCACCCTTTGGAAAAGACACCTGCCATTCACTTTATCTACGCCCCTCAGGATTTTATAAACCTCAGTAAGGTCACCTCAACCTCCTACAGTCCAGTGAAAAAAGTCCCAGCCTATCCAACCTCTCTTTATGACTCAATCCCTCCATTCCTGGCAACTTCCTGGTAAATCTCTTCTGGAGCCTCTCCAGCTCAATAGTATCCTTCCTATAACAGGGCAACCAGAACTGGACACAGTATTCCAGAAAAGGCCTCACCGATGTCCTGTATAATCTCAACACAACATCCCAACTCCTGTACTCAAAGGTCTGAGCAATGAAGGAAAGTGTGCTAAACACCTGCTTAATCACCCAATCTATACGTGATGCAAACTTCAAAGAATTCTGTACCTGAACCCCTAGGACTGTCTGGTCTACAACACTGCCCAAGGCCCTCCTTTTAATTGTATAAGTCCTGCACTTTTTGGGGTTACCAAAATGCAATACCTCACGTTTATCCAAATTAAACTCCATTTGCAACTCTCCAGCCCATTCACCCAATTGATCAAGATCTCTTTGTAATCATCGATAACCTTCTTCACTGTCCACTATACCACCAATCTTGGTGTCATCTCCAAACTTACTAAGTGTGCCATAGATCTTAGGACGAAAGGGATCAAAGGGTATGCGGACAAAGCAGGAACAGGGGACTAATTTGCATTATCATAATGAATGGAGAAGGGTCAGATTGCCTACCTCTGACCCTATTTTCTACGTTTAGAATGATCAAAAACATTAATCTTAAAGTAACAATTGATATAAAGGATATGGAGCAAAGGCAAATGAATGGAACTAATATCAAGCATGATTTAATTGAATGAGGGGATAGATCAAGGGGCTGAATGGCCTACACCTGCTCTTTTGTATCAGAGATAAAAGGTACTGCAGATGCTGGAGAATCCGAGATAACAAGGTGTGGAGCTGGATGAACACAGCAGGCCAAGCAGCATCATAGGAGCAGGAAAGCTTGACGTTTCGGGCCTGGACCCTTCATCAGAAATGGGGAACAGGGTTCTGAAATAAATAGGGAGAGTGGGGGAGGTGGATAGAAGATGGATAGAGGAGAGGATGTGTTTGGCATTCTAAGTAGCCCTCATAATAAAGAGGTTTCTCCTTATTTCCTGACAGAATTTTTTAGTGACTATCTTATACTGACACCTCAAACTCCTCTATTCCTCCAGAGTGGAAAGAAAACCTCCTGTACATCTACCCTAACAAGCCCCTTTATAATTCAAAGGCATCTATCAGGTTGTCCCTCACTTCTGCACCACCACTTTCTTTTATCTAGGGAAAAGAAGCCCCTTTTAGGTGAAGACAACACAGTGTGGAGCTGGAGGAACACAGCAGGCCAGGCCGCATCAAAGGAGCAGGAAAGTTGACGTATCGAGTCGGGATCCTTCTTCAGAAATGGGGGCGGGGGGTGGGGAAAGGAGCTCTGAAATAAATAGAGTGAGGAGGGGTGGGGGGATGGGGAAGGTAGATAGGATGGTGATAGGTATTGCAGGTAGGGAGTGGTGGGGATTCGTCAGTGAGGTGGGTGAGGCGGATAGGGGAGGCGATGGCCTTGTGGTATTATTGCTGGACTGATAATCCAGAGACCCAGATAATATTCTGGGGACCAGAGTTCAAATCCCACCGTAGCAGAATTCAACAAATATCCGGAATTAAGAATCTAATGATGATCGTGAATCCATTCCCAATTGACGGAAAAACCTATCTGGTTCAGTAATGTCCTTTAGGGACAGAAACTGCCATCCTTACCTGATCTGGCCTACATTTGACTCCAGACCCACAGCAATGTGGTTGACTCTTAACTGCCCTCTGGGCAATTAGGGATGGGGCAGTAAATGCTGCCTAGCCAGCGACGCCCTCATCCCGTGAATGAATAAAGACCAAAAAAGGTGGGGGGCCTGATGGACTGGTTGTGTCAGGTCAAGGAGGTGGGGATGAGAGGGAAGGTTGGACAGGGGATGAGGCCGGGGGTGGGGAGATTTTAAAACTGGTGAATTCTACGTCTAGGCCATTGGGCTGTAGGCTCCTAAATTCCATGTTTAGGCCATTGGGCTATTTACATGCAAACCTTTTAAGCAAAGGCTTTTATGTAAACTCAATACATCTGAGGTACTGGTACTGAGGAAAGCTGGCCATAGATAATTTCAGTGGAAGGTTGGTGTTGGTAATTAAGTTGACCACAAAGTGTAGGGTTTACACAGTTACAGATGTGAATGACAATCAGAGAGCTGACCCACTGACATACCAAAACAGAGATAAATATTTAATGCAGCGTTAGCTACTCGTCTAAAACTTATTGGGATGACACCCCAGTGACCACAGCCACATGTGCTCCGTTAGAAAGGAATGTCTCCTTGAATGACACAGCTTTGGCCTGGTCTGTCTCTTCACAATGGAATCTGGTACTTTCATGGGGCACCAGCTGAGGATGGGTCATTAAACCAGGTCTTAACCAGACTGCAGCTCTAGCGAAAGGAAGCAAATATGATGAGTATGATTGAAGACCACCAGAAGATGCAGTAAACCTGCTCAATTAGTCAATCAACTAATCTATTCAATCAACTGATAACTGAAAAAAATCAATAGTCAACCTCTTTGAATGTATTATGGCAAACTTCAATATTGTTTGTGTGGCACAGTGGTATTATCCGTGCCTTTCAGCCAGGAGGCCCGGGTTCAAATTTTTCTCGAATCAGAGCCGTGTTCATTAAAAAAAAATCTGAAAAAGTTGATTGAAAATATCTTCAGCTCAGTGGCTGCCCTATCCTGAGGTGAGGCTTGAACTCACACGTACAGACTCTGCCACAAACCCCTCAAACATTGATGCTGAAATCACTGTGGTTTAGGATCTTGTGATTAGGGCAAATCTGAAATTGCATAGATTTACTCATCAACCTTTTAACACGTCGTGGGAATACTCTCATTAAGAATTTCTTCCTTTCTTAATTTGATAACAAATTTTGTAAAGTTATCCACTTGGATTCACCAATAGGAGCAGCCAACTTTCTAAACAAAAGACGTCAAGGTACATCCAGTTTCCTTCTATGATCCCAGTAGTGATACAATACAGCAATAATGGAGTTGTTGACTGTAGCAATCAATCTCCATCAACATTTTTTAAAACACTTATGGGATATAGGTGTTGCCAGCTGACTTGTCAGATATACGTCTCTAGCACACCCTCAGGCAGTGCATTCCAGATCCTAACCACTCGCTGTGTGGCAATGTCACCTTGCGTATCATATGCCAACCACCTTTAATTGACATCTAACGGTCATGGATGGTACTGTATAACTGCAACTCTTTCCTTATTTTCCTCACTGAACAGGCAATCAAAGTAGCTCAGTAGCTCCCCCATTTCTGATGAAGGGTCTAGGCCCGAAACGTCAAGTTTTCCTGCTCCTATGATGCTGCTTGACCTGCTGTGTTCATCCAGCCCCACGCTTGTTATCTCGGATTCTCCAGCATCTGCAGTACCTTTTAGCTCTGAAATCCGTTATACCATCTGGACTGATGCCCATGACCAAGTCTAGAACTCTGATATTTGGCACTGAAGTGTGAGAAACTGAAACTTGCTGCTGTGCAGTTAGTGAATTGAACCAACAGCTATTACAGATTTGGCAGGTCCCCAAATACTGCCACATCTTTTGCTGCGGGTTCTGATGCTTTTATTTCTAATCAGAGATAAACCGCCGTCTTTTTTTCTTGAACGGGTCAGAAGGGCACAGACTATTTATATCCTTAGACTTTAGAACATAGGTTATATGGCAGGTCACCTGACCCAGACTTCAGCACAATTCTGTGGGCTCCACCAGACCTCCATTGCCCTGCGCCCAACTTACCAAGGCTCAAACTTTCTCCAAATAAAACATACAACACTGTCAGACCTCATGCCCAGTGGAAACCCAATGCACTTGTATTTCTTAAGCTCTCTAGATCTTTAACATTCTCTCTCATTTCTCTCCCTCTCTCACCTTTCTCTTTCTCTCCATTTTGCTCATCTCCTCTCTCTCTCTCCTCTCTGTATCTCTCTTTCTTTCTCTGCTCCCCACCCCCCACCATTCTCTCTATCTCTCAGTTTCTCTCTCCCCCTCTCTCAACACACTTCCAGCAAAAATAGTGAAATGTGGGAAAAAAAGCAGAAATTGCTGAAAAAACTCAGCGGGTCTGGCAGAGCTCAGCAGAGTCACCACAAATGCTGCCAGACCTGCTGAGCTTTTCCAGCAATTCCTATTTTTGCTTCTGATTTACATCATCCGCAGTTCTTTCACTTTTTTTTAGTGAAGTGCGGGATACTAGTTGACTTTTTTTATCTTCAATTCCACATCTAGGAATTCCAGATCTGAAAGTTTTGTCTTATGAGGAGAGATAAAGCAGTTTTGGTCTATTTTTGCTAAGGTTTAGGAGAATGAGAGGAGATCAAATTGAGCTGTATAAAACACTAAAGGGGATTGACAAAGTAGACATAGAGAGGATGTTTCCTCATGTGGGGAAATCTAGAGCGAGAGGTCGTAGTTTTAGCACAAGGTGTAGCAGATTTAAAATAGAGATGAGGATGAGATTACTTCTCTCAAAGGGTCATGAATCTGCACAACTCCGTACCCCAGAGTGCAGTGGACGCTGGGATACTGAGTAAATTTAAGGGGGAGATAGATTTATAATTAATACTGTAGTTGAGGGATTATGGAGGGCAGGCAAGAATGTAGAGTTGATCGGCCATGATCATATTAAATGACAGATCAGACTCGAGGGGCTGAATGGCCTCCTCCTGCTCCTAGTTCTTATGAACATTAAGGACAGCTTTACAATAAAAGTCCTGACTTAGTTTCTCAACAGCTATCTCAGTTAAACTCATCCAAAGGTATCACATTAAAACACGGCGATCGCTGGAGGTCTGAGCTAAAAGCAGACATCGCTGGAGAACTCAGCTGGTATGGCAGCATCTGTGGAGAGAGAAACAGAGTTAACTGTTTCGAGTCTGACATGACCCTTCTTCAGGCCATCGTCCAAAGGGATTGCGAGGGTCACACTTCAGCTCATGCTTGAGGAAGTGGAATGCAGAGAGCTCCTAATTCCGAGCCATAGAATTATACCAGTACTGAAGAGGCCTTTTGGCCCATCAAATCTGTGAACTATTGAATGGTTAAGTGTTGTGAGGGCTGTTGAGCCATTAGAGGGCACTTCCTCCCACCTATGGTGAATTCAAGTCTTCTAAGAATGTGCTAAACAGAGGAATTTCTCACATCATTTACATCGCACAGGGAGTTCCCAAAAAGTGAAAATATCAATTAAAATCCATAAAGGTTGTGAAGTTCACTCAACCAGCTATGGTGATTTCAGTGGAAATTTCAGATCAAATTCATAGAGCTGTGTCCACTAATCTTCCTTTGATGTTTTGGCATAAAATTCCGTGTCAAACTTCTTTCCAAACTCCACACAATGGGGAAATCCAGAACAAGGGGTAACTGTTGTAAAATCCCATTTAAGATGGGAGATTGTGTGAATTCTTTCTCTCAGAGGGTCAGGAGTCCTTGGAGCGTTTTTCCTGAGAAGATGATGGAAGCAGAGTCCTCAAGTATTTTTAAACTGAGTTAGATTTATCCTTGTTAAGCAAAGGGGTGAAAGGTTATTGGGGTAGGCAGGAACTTCGATTTGAGGTTACTGTAAGATCTGGCATGAATGTTGGAGCAGCTAAATTCTAGCTCCTGATTTATATCTTACACCGAAGATTGCAAAACTGAGGAGCCTTTGGTTATATTTCTGCTTTCTTCCAGACCCCTTGCTTTTGTCTCCACTGTTACAAAATAAATCACTTTTCGACAGACAAGAATTCTGTCCTCTTAAGCGTACTGGATTTTAATTGCTTCACCATTGTGTCTTCAGCTGCTTAGGTTCCAAGCTCTGGAATTCATTCCCTACACTTCTCCATCTCTCGACGTTACTTCTGGGCTCCAAGATGTTCCTCTTTCCGTGTCTTTTGGTCACAGAGTCATAGGGAGTAAGTCATATCGAGCCTGCACCATGTCATAAAAACTACCTATCTATTCTAACCTTAATGTTGTCTCTTTATTTTTCCACTTTTATGCTAAGTCTGAGGTGCTGAACTTCTTAACTTATTTCTATATTTTTCGATTTCTGTAACTATGATTTGTATCTGGATACTAAAGATGGTGCTGCGTGTGGCAACGTTGTACACTTTTCACTGTACTCTTGTACCCCGTACTTCAGTATACATGGCAATAAAACCTAAATCTACATCTAATCCCATTTTCTGACACTTGGCATCACAAGTGCACATCTAAATACTCTTTAAATGTTCTGAGGTTTTCATCCTCCTTCATAGTACATGGTGCCACACATTTTCTTTTTGCCTTGAGCCTCTTTGAAATACCTTGGAGCATTTCATTGCATTAAAGGCATCATATGACATAGAAACATAGAAATCAGGAGCAGGACTAGACCATTCAATATGATCATGACAGATCATCCAACACAGTCCCCTGTTCCGACTTTTGCTTCATACCCTTTGATTCCTTTAGCCGTAAGGACTGCACCAACACCTCCTTCAAAACACTTAGATGTTTTGGCCTCAACCCACTTTCTGCGGCAGAGAATTCCACAGGCTCGCAGCTCTCTGGGTGAAGGAATTTCTCCTTGTCTTAGTCCTAAATAATCTACCCCATAGCCTCAGAGTTTAACCCCCAGTTCTGGTTTCACTGGTTATTGGGAACACCTTTTCTGCACATACCCTGTCTATTCCTGTTAGAATTGTATGGGTTTCTATGTACGTGAAAATTGTTATTGAGCAAAGTCTCCCATGATCTGAAACATACACCCATATCAGGAGTAGAGATATCAAAGATTAATAATAACCTGTTTAACATGACATTGGAGGCTTGGGGATCTCTTTAAAGCAGCCAAAAGCACCACAATATTAGACCATGACTAGATTTATATGGGGTGCTTTTCACAACCTCATTGATATCCCAAAGTGTTTTACAGTCAATTAAATAATCTTATAATTAAACAATAGTGACTGTTGAAATGCAGCAAATTCTGGGACAGGCATGTAGTGGAATGATGGTAATGCCACTAGGCTAATAACGCAGAACCAGACACAAAGAACGCTGGAGAAATTCAGGAGGTCTGCTAGCATCTGTGGAAAGAGAAACAGTTAATGTTTCGAGGCCTGTATGACTCTTCTTCAAAACACTCTCTCCATAGATGCTGCCAAACCTGCTGAGTTTCTCCAGCATTCGCTGTGTCTGTTTCTGATTTCCAGCATCCGCAGTATTTTGCATTTATTGTAGTCACCCAGAACCTCAGGCTGATAGTCTGAGGACGTAAGCTCGAATACCACCACGGCAACTGGTGAATTCTCTAGCAATTAAAAAGCAGGCTAATGGAGCTAAACGTAACTTGCCCAGTGAAGTAGTTGACGCTACTTCAGTAAACGTTTTTAAAGCTAAGGTTTTTTTTGAACAATAAAGGGATTAAGGGATACGGTGAGAGCGCGGGTAAGTGGATCTGAGTCCACAAAAAGATCAGCCATGATCTTATTGAATGACGGAGCAGCCTCGAAGGGCCAGACAGCCTACTCCCGCTCCTAGTTCTTATGTTCTTATACACAGGACATGTGACTGATACTTAACCATTCTCTGGGCAATTAGGGATGAACCTCTCCAGTGATGCCCACATCCTATGAACAAATAAAAACAAAAGTGGCAAATCGTACACAGCAATTTCCCAGGAGGATAAAGTAGATCTATCACCAGAGTATCTGTTTTAGTAATGTTAATCGAGGGTAAATATTCACCAGAATAACAGAGAACATTCCCTTACTCTTATAGAGCCAAAGAATCATAGAATCATACAGCACAGAAACAGGCCCTTTGGTCCAACCAGTCCATGCCAAACAAAGTCCCAAACTAAATTAGTCCCACCTGCCTGCTCCTGCCCCATATTCCTCTGGTCATACCATATTTAGAAAATGGTGAGCAATTTTGGGCCCCATATCTCAGGAAGGATGTATTGGCCCTAGGGCAGGTCCAGAGGAGGTTCACAAGAATGACCCCAGGAATGAAAATCTTAACACATAAGGAATGTTTGAGGTCCCTGGGTCTATACTTGAAGGAGTTTAGAAGGATGGGGGAGGGGGGGGTCTAATTGAAACTTACAGCATTCTGAAAGGCCTGGATAGGGTGGGCATTGGGAAGATGTTTCCATTAGCAGGAGAGACTAGGACCCGAGGGCACAGTCTTAGAGTAAAGGGATGATCCTTTAGAATGGAGATGAGGAGAAACTTCTTCAGCCAGAAGAGTGGTGAATCTGTGGAATTCATTGCCACAGAAGGCTGTGGAGGCCAGGTCATTAAATATATTTAAGGCAGAGATAGATAGGTTCTTGATTGTCAAGGGGATCAAAGGTGATGTGGAGAATGGGGTTGAGAAGCTTGTCAGCCATGATTAAATGGTGGAGCAGACATGGTGGGCCGAATGGCCTAATTTATGCTCCTAAACTTTATGGTTTTATGGTCTAAACCTTTCCTATTCATGAACTTATCTAAGTGTCTTTTGAATATTGTAACTGTGTCCACATCCACCACTTCCTCAGGAAGTTCATTCCACATGGGAACCACCCTCTGTGTAAAACATTTGCCCCTCATGTCTTTTTTATAAATCTCTCTCCTCTCACCTTGAAAATATGCCATCTAGTTTTGAAATCCCCCACCCTAGGGAAAAGACAACTACCATTAAACCTATCTATACCCTTCATGATTTTGTAAACCTGTATAAGGTCACCTCTCAATCTCTTATGCTCCAATTCTTTGAAATAGTTGGCATGGAATCTTTTACATCCTACTAAGGGAATGTTTCATCTGAAAGACAGCACTCCCGGACAGTGCAGTGCTCCTGCAGTACTGCACTGTTGACTTCCTGCTTAGTTTATGAGTTTGGGTCTCTTGGAATGAAAAACCTTCTGTAGGAACAGAGCATAGAAATTGGCCATTCAACCCAACTAGTCCATGCTAGATGCCACTTGAGCTTTCTCTTATCTTTCTTCAATCCATCATTGATCAGAGGTGAGGCTGAGCCACAATTTTGAAAAGCACCTACTAAGTTAGAAAAGAACTAAAATAGTTCAGTTTCCTTGTCGGCAGGTGTCACTGTGTCTACTGTTCCAGTTTCACATCACACCATTGCGTTTCCTCCTCTCGGTTAAACTGCCTTGCAAATCTGAGCAAGGAAAGTCTTAAGTGGTATCAAGTCAGAGTTCAAGTCTGCAGACCCATTAATCTGCACTGTTATGACAAACGTGTAACCCTTCCCAGACATAGACAGTGAAAGCATTTCCTTATGACGCGAACAAATTCTCGATAAGAGCTTCAGCAGCTTAGATTCACGAGGATTTGTTGAGTCAAAGACTCGTCACTGTCTATAGATGAGTCGGCACAGAATTCATCATATTGTCCAGAAGCGCCCCTTAAGCACCTTTGCAGTGATTTTTAAACACCAACCGTGGAAGGAGTTGTTGACGATGCTTGCTTTATCAAAGTCTAGCGTCTTTAGGCTGCTGGGTATCAGTCAAATAATTTTCGCACTTATCTGAAAGAAACTACTAGCCAATTGATGCACAGTTTTAGATTGATCGATGAACAGGAAGTTCTCCCACAGGATATGCTGAAATCCACCTCCCCCTTTATTGTAAGGGGGAGTGAAACTGCATCTGGCTTCATTCTAAGTGACACATTCATCTTGTGTGAGCCAAACCGATCAGCTCAGAATAATTCAACTTTTATGTTGCTTTGTGGACACCTGCTCCTTCCCAAATAAATTGCAACATTAACTATTTCATCAGCTGTAAAACACTTTGGGCTGGCCTGAAGTCATGAAAAGTGCGATGTAAATGGAAGTCTTTGCTTTCTGATTAAATGGACCTTTTCCTCTGCACAGGCATGGTTTCAATTTGAATACAACAATACTCACTAGGGCAGCCACCTCGTCACTAATGTCCAACAACGGCTTGATCTCAAGTAGCTTTTAATTAACATCATCACTGCTTGTGAGTCCTGCCTGACTTTTGCACAGTCCTTCATGAGACAGAGATGAGTTTTCATTGATTTGTTCTTTCATAGGATGTGGGCGACACTGGCAAGGCCAGCATTTGTTGTTTATCCCTCACAGACCTTGAACTGAGTAGTTTGCTTGGCCATTTCAGAGGGCCGTCACACACGATGCTGTGGGACTGGAGTCACATGTAGGCCAAACCAGGAAAGGTTGACAGGTTTCCTTCCCCAAAGGATATTAATGAACCAGATGGACTTTTACAGCAGTCACATTGAGATGTCGTGTTGCAGCTGTACAGGGCATTTCTTAGGCCACCTTTGGAATACTGCATGCGATTCTGCTATAGGAAGATGTTGTTAAACCTGAAAGGGGGCAGGAAAGATTTACAAGGATGTTGTCAGGGTTGGAGAGTTTGAGCTACAGGGAGATGCTGAATAGGCCGGGGCTATCTTCCCCGGAGCGTCGGAGGCTGAGGGGTGACCTTATAGAGGTTTATAAAATCATGAAGTGAATGGATAGTGTGAATAGTCGAAGTCTTTTCCCCACAGTAGGGGAGTCCAAAATTAGAGGGCATAGGTTTAAGATGAGAGGGGAAAGATTTAAAAGGGACCCAAGGGGCAACTTATTTAGACCGAAGGTGGTGAGCGTGTGAAATGAGCCACCAGAGGAAGTGGAGGAGGCTGTTACAATTACAGCATTTTAAAAGGTATCTGGATGGGTTCATGAATTGGAAAGGTTTAGAGGAACATGGGCTAAATGCAACTAGACTAATTTAGGATATCTGGTTGGCATAGACATGTAGCACAAATGGGTCTGTTTCCATGTTGTACAGTGTGAATGACTCAAGCGTAGTTGCAACTAATCAGATTAGCTTCCAATTCCAAAGTTATTAGAATTTGAATTCCCACCAGTGACCATGGTGGGATTTGAACATCCATCCTCAAAGCATTAGCCCTACTCATGGGCTAAAGCATCACCAATACACCAGCACCTCTCTCCTGTATATCAGTGCTGTAGAGAAGCAGGTATTGTTTGTCCCCAGAGTATTGAAGATTAAGGTGAAATTTAATTTAAAAACTTGTACAGAAATATGAAGCATTGTTTTCTAAACTGTGTTAGGAGTAACAGGAAGGTTGCAGATTCATGAATGAATCTCAGTTCACCTCACCCTTACCTTCCCATCTTAATTTGCTCCAAGCAAGCATTCCTTGGCACCAAAATGTCATTATAATTTCAATAATATACTGACTTGCGAGCCAGCAATGAAAACTGTTTGCCCGCACTTTGACACTATAAATAGCCAGTACATTTAACAATCTCAGTTTCATGCCTCATTACAGTAAGACAAAACCATTTCACTTCTTTGCCCAAGGGTTGAACTGTGGCAAGCCAGCTCCCTTACATTAACTGCTTATGGTTGGTCGTGCTTTCACAACTCACTCAGTAAACAAAAAATATTATTCAGACACACCCTGAATTCTATTTCAATCCCAAACATTAAGCTGCCAACCATCTTGACAGGCAAGTTGTGACTAAGGTAAAGGAAAGAACAAAGCTTTGGAATAACCCCTCTCTTTTCTGAAATATCATAGAATCATGGGATCCCTACAGTGTGAAAGCAGGCCATTCAGCCCATTGCATCCACACCGATCCTCCAAAGACCATCCCATCCAGACCCACCCCTACCCTATCCCTGTAACCCCACATTTCCTGTGGCCAATCCACCTAACTTGCACATTTTTGGACTGTGTAAAGAAACTAGAGCACCTGGAGGAAACCCACACAGACATGGGAAGGATGTGCAAACTTCACACAGACAGTCGCCTGAGGGTGGAATTATCCCAAAAGTGAAAAAAAAAGGTTGGCACTTGCATTTCACATGTCATGCATCATGGGTAATGAGGTGAAGTTGGCACTCAGCCTTACACATAGAAAGATCATCCCACAAGCAGGAATAAGGAGATCGACTACTTATTCTATCTTAGAAAATTCTGTCTCCAGATGTGGGTGTCCCTGGCAAGGCTGGTATTTGTTTGCCATCACCAGTTGTCCTTGAGGAGGTGGTGGTCAGCCTTGGTCTGGACTCTTTCTGTCCTCCTGGTGAAGATGCTCCACAATGCCATTCGGTAGAGGTACCTTGTTCTGTTGTTTGAGGAAATTTTTTTTGTATTCATTCACAGGATGAGGACATTGCTGGCCAGGCAGCATTTATTGCCCATCCCTAGTAGCCCAGAGGGCAGTTCAGAGTCAACCATATTGCTGTGGATCTGGAGTCACATGTAGGCCAGACCAGGTAAGGATGGTAGTTTCCTTCCCTAAAGGACATTAGTGAACCAGGTAGGATTTTCCCCAACAATCGACAATGGTCGCCATTAGACCCTTAACTCCAGATATTTATTGAATTCAAATTCTACCATCTGCCATAGCAGGATTCGAACCCAGGTCCCCAGAACATTTTCTGGATCTCTGGATAAACAGTACAGTGATAATCCCAATAGGCCATCAACTCCCCATGTTGGCCAGTGTCGTGATCCAGGCTGATGTTAATATTGAAACAGACCCCAGAGTTAAATTTGACTTGGTTTATCATAAGTTTTATTTTTCTTTTCAATTACCATGGCCGACAGCTGCTATACATATTCGAGGGGACCCATCAATGTACTTTTAACAAAAGAACATAAAGGTGTATTATGCAAAAGGAAAGGGGGAGAGATTATACAAGTTAGGCCTGTTTTGAGAAGGTGATTTGATTGAAGTCTTCAAGATATTTACAGGAAAAGAAAAGACAGATAAAGATAAAGTATTTCCACCCATTGAGGATTCTAGAACTAGGGGCAAATTCTGAAAATTAGGGCCAGATCATTCAGGAGAGATGTTAGGAAGCACTTTGACACACAAAGGGTGGTAGATGTTTGGAACTCTCTTCCATAAATGGTAGTGAATGCTGGATCGGTTGTTCATTTTAAGTCTGAGACAGACATATTTTTATTCAGCAGCTATATTAAGGGATATGGGCCAAAGGTAAGCACAGATCAGCCAATGATGTCATTGAATGGCAGAACAGGATCCATGGGGCTGAATGGCCTGCTCCTGCTCCTATGTTCCTAGTGTTTTATACAATATCTATTCAAATTGCTCTAATCCAAATATCAGAAAGAAAGAATCAACCCTATTATCCCAGCAATAACCTCACACATGCTGAATCCTCACCCTAATCTCCATGCTAAAGCTGGCGCGATTGCAATCGGTTTTCTTTCAGCAAATTTCTGCTGCACAGACATTTACAACACAAAAGGATGTCATTCAGCCCATTATGTTCATGCCAGTCAACAAAAGTCTCACTACTCTAATCCCACTTATCAACTCTTGGCCCATAGCCCTGGAGGCTACAGCGACGCAAGTGAATATCTAAATACTGCTTAAATGTTACGTGAGTTTCTAGCTCACATACTCTTTCACACACGCTCAGTGGTTAGCACTGCTGCCTCACAGCACCAAGGACCCAGGTTCAATTCCAGCCTTGGGTGACTACCTGTGTGGAGTTTACACATTCTCCCTGTGTCTGCCTGGATTTCCTCCCACCATCCAAAGAGATGGTCATGCTAAATTGCCATAGTGTGCGGGGTAGGTGTGTTAGCCATGGGAAATGCAGGGTTACAGGTTGGGGTGCGTCTGGGTCCGGTACTCTTCAGAGGGTCAGTGTGGACTTGATGGGCTGAATGGCCTGCTTCCACACTGTAGGGATTCTATGATTCTGGCAGTGGGTTCCAGGTTCCTATCAGCCTCTGGATGAAAAGATTTACCCTCTTAACTTTCTGATCCTTACCTGAAACCTTTGCCCTCTGGTTATTGGCCCTTCTACTGATGGAAAAGTGCCTTCTTATCCATCCTATCAATGCTTCTCATAATCTTATACGCCTCTATCAGGTCCCTCTCAACCTTCACTATTCTGAGGAAAACAACCACAGCCTATCCAATCTTATCTCATAGCCCAGAGACTTCAACCCAAGCATTGTGCTGGTAAATCTCCTCTCCACCCTCTCTCTCGTGCAATTTCATTCTCCCCACAATGTGTTAACCAGAACTGCACAGAGCACTCCAGTCATGGCCTAACTAGTGTTTTATGCAGTTCCAGCATAACCTTGCTCTCTTGTATTCCATGCCTTGGTTAATAAAGACAAATATCCCATATGCCTTCCTATCCACCTTATCTACCTGCCCTGCTACATTCACGGATTTCTGGATACTTAGACCATTTTCTCTCTGAATGCCAATACTTTCCAAGGCCTTACCATTCATTGCCGCATTAGCCCTTTGCAATTACGCTCCTTCGCATCTTCCTGGCTGAATTCCATTTGCTGCTGCTCTGCCCACCTGACCAGTCCATTAATATCATCCTTCAGTCTATGGTTATCCTCCTCATGATTTATCATCCTACCAGTATTCATGTGGTCCACAAACGTTTTGATTATACCCTCACATCTAAATCCAAATTATTAATTACGCCACAAACAGCAAAGGCCCCAGCCCTAAGCCCTGTGGAACCCCATAGACTTCTAATCATGGAAACATCCTTCTATCATCACCCTTTGCCGCCTGCCTCTCAATTGGATGTGGAGATGCTTGTGTTGGACTGGGGTGGACAAGGTCAGAAGTCACATGACACCAGATTATAGTTCAGCAGGTTTATTTGAGATCACAAGCTTTCGGAGCGCTCCAAAATCTTGTGATTTCAAATAAACCTGTTGGATTATAACCTGGTGTCTGTGTGACCTCTGACTCAGCTATTATTAAAACACACTATAAATAGTTTAGATAACAAGGTATGGAGCTGGATGAACACAGCAGGCCAAGCAGCATCATAGGAGCAGGAAGGCTTGACGTTTCAGGCCTAGACCCTTCACCAGAAAATCTCTGATACATTATCTCTAGAAATAGCTTTCCTGGATCTGCTAGCGGAAAAATCCATTATATCAGTGCAGTGCTGCTCCTTTCCATAGAATTGCTTGTCCTTTGAATCTGATTCACCACAATGAGCCCGTTTCAATCCACAGGGACTTTGTTTCAATATTTACAGCAGCTGAGTGGTTTTTTTAAATGAACTCCCATTGGGAAAAATAACTAAGCGTATAATAATTAAATCAGTAGATTATTTGTTGAGTGCAGTATTCATTTGGTCTGTTTTTCCTTCCATCTTATTCAGACCGTCGGAGCTGTTGGGCTTTAACCAATGCTTTTACTCAAAATACTTTCTGCTGCAAATATAGAAACACGATCATCACTTGTTCCTGCTGCGTCTGGATGAGATTCGGTATCTCCTTTGATTGTTGGCCATCTTCCTATTCTCCCACCCTTCCTGTGGAACACGAATCGGCTATCAATACATGTCAACAAAGCTGCTTTCTTGTGTTTAAACTTTGGAAGCAATATTAAATCAAGGCCCCTGAACTGTCCTATCGGGTGGGGGTAAAAGAAAATCCCTCAGTCATTATTTCAAAGAAGAGCTGGAGAGTTCTCCTAAGAACATGTGAAGATCATGAGGGGACACGACAGGATCACTAATAAAAACATGTTTTTCCCCAGGAAAGGATCTAGAACAGGGAAACAAAATTTAAAACTAAGAGGCTTCCCTTTTAAGACAAAGAAGATGAGAAATGTTTTCACTTCTCCAGAGAGCAGGCTTAGTGTATATTTTTAAGGCTCAGGTAGATCGAATCATAAAAACATAGACAATAGGAGCAGGAGTAGGCCTCTCAGAACTTCAAGCCTGCTCAGGCCAGGGAGAGCGTTCCAGCATTTTGACTCAGTAACAGTGATATATTTTCAAGTCAGGATGAAGACTGGCTTGGAGGGGATGGCATTCCCATGTATCTGCATCCTTTGTCCTTCTAGATGGAAGTGCTCAACAATTTGGATGATGCCGTCTGAGGATTTTTTAAATATTCATTCATGGGATGAGGGTGTCGCTGGCCAGGCAGCATTTATTGCCCATTCCTAATTGCCCAGAGGGCAGTTAAGAGTCAACCACATTGCTGTGGGTCTTGAGTCACATGTAGGCCAGACAGGGTAAGGATGGCAGGTTCCTTCCTTAAGGGACTTTAGTGAACCAGATGGCACTTTTCCTCTGACAATCGAAAATGGATTTAAGACCATCGCTAGATTTTTAATTCCAGATATTTATTGAATTCAAATTCTACCATCTGCCGTGGTGGGAGTAGAACCTGAGTCCCCAGAACATTATATGGGTTTGTGGATTAACAGTCTAGCGATAATACCACCAGGCTATTGTCTCCCCAGGGATCATTGGTGAATTTCTGCAGTGCATCCTGTAGGTAGTACACACTGTTGTTACTGAGCATCAGTGATGGAGGGAGTGAATGTTTGTGGATGTGGTACCAATCAAGCGGGCTGCTTTGTCCTGGATGGTGCCAAGCTTCTTAAGTGTTGTAGGCACTGCACCCATACAGGCAGATGGGGAGTATTCCATCAAACTCCAGACTTATGCCTTGTAGATGGTGGACAGGCTTTGGGGAATCAGGAGGTGAGTTGCTCGGCACAGTATTCCTAGCGTCTGACCTGCTTCTGTAAGCCATTGTGTTTATGAGGCAAGTCCAGCTGAGTTTATGGTCATTGGTAACTCCAAGGGGCAGCACGATGGCTCTGTGGTTAGCACTGCTGCCTCACAGTGCCAGGGTTCAATTCCACCCTCAGATGACTATCTATGGAGTTTGCACATTCTCGCTATGTCTGTGCGGGTTTCCTCTGGGTGCTCCGGTTTCCTCCCACAGTCCAAAGATGTGCAGGGTATGTGGATAGGCCATGATATATTCAGGTTTACAAGAAGAGACTAGGGGGCTGTGTCTTAGTAGGACCCTCTTTGGAGGGTTGATGCGGACTCAATGGGCTGAATGGCCTGTTTTGACGGTGTAGGGATTCCATAATTATAAGGATGCTGATAGTTGGGGAGTCAGTGATGGCAACACCACTGAACATCAAGGGGCAGTAATTAGATTGTCTCCTATTAGAGATGGTCATTTGTGTGGTGCAATGCTTGCCATTTGTCAGTCCAAGCCTGGATATTATCTAGATCTTGTTAGTTTTGAATCTGGACTGTTTTAGTATCTGACGAGTTGCGAATGAGTCATACAGTCATACAGTCATACAGTCATACCGCACAGAAACAGGCCTTTCGTCCCAACTCATCCATGGTGAGCAGGTTTCCTAAACTGTACCAGTCCCAATTGCCAGCATTTGGCCCATTTACCTCTGAGCCCTTCCTGTTCATGTACCCAGCCAGATCTCTTTTAAATGTTGTGATTGTATCAGCCTCCACCACTTCCTCTGGCAACTCATTCCATACACACGCTCTGTGTGTAAAAGTTGCCCCTCAGGTCCCTTTTTTAAATTTTAACCCTCTCACCTTAAACCTATGCCCTCTAGTTTTGGACTCCCCTGCTCTGGGGAAAACACATTGGCTATTCACCTTATACATGCCCCTCATGATTTTATAAACCTCTATGAGGTCACCCCTCATCCTTGTATGCTCCAGGGAAAACAGTCCCAGCCTATCCAGCCTCTCCTTCTAACTCAAACTCTCCAGTTTCGGTTACATCCTTGTAAATCAATTTGATAATCAAACTGAGTGCCCTGTTCCTATGTTCTCCCCATGCCCTTTGACCCCTTCAGCCCTAAGAAATATGGCAGATTTGTGGGTAGAAGTGAAAATAGAAGCCACAATAAGTCAGTCATGATCTCATAAAATGACAGGATAATTCAAGGGGCTGAATGGCCTACATCAGGTTGTTCGTTTGGTGTCCTAGCTGATATTTGTTGCTCAACCTGCTCAATGGTCATAATCACATTGCTGTTTGTGGGAGGTTACAATAACTTGAATTATAAATAGTAAAGCATTTCAGCATTCTTCAAAAGAGAGGCAAGGGTTGACACCACCATCCTGACTTGGAAATATTCCTTCACTGTCGCTGGGTCAAAATTCTGGAATTCCTTCCCTAAGAGCGTTGTGGGTCAACTTACTTGTGGGTCAAGCACACGGACCGCAGCGGTTCAAGAAGGCAGCTCAGCACCACCTTCTCAAGGGGGCAACTAGGGACGGGCAATAAATGCTGACCCATGTCCCACGAGAGAATAACAAAGGCACACAAGGTAATGGTAGAGAGATAATGGGAACTGCAGATGCTGGAGAATCCGAGATAACAAGGTGTAGAGCTGGATGAACACAGCAGGCCAAGCAGCATCATCGGAAGTTAATCAAAGCGGCAGAGTTTAAGGAGCACGTTAAAAGGGGGAATGGGGGAGAAAGAGGTTTATGAGGGTGAAGGGGAGATGTGACTTCCAGAGCTTAAAAATTTGGCATCTGTAGACACGGATCCCAAATGATGGAGAAATTAATATCAGGAATGTTTAAAAAGCTTCAATTTAGTAAGAACTTGGAGGGTTATAAAGCTGAAGGAGGTCATGAGGCTAAGAAGAGGGTGAGGCCATTTGAACACAAGTAACTGCAGTTCCAAAAGTACTTCATTGGCCTTGAGGCTTGATTATCTCATCAGGGAAATCAGCAAATGGAAGTCCAGCAAATTCTCCCACTTCTAGCCACGCGATTGTCCTGCAACGGCAGGGTCTTGATGCACTGATTCCAAGGATAAACAGTCCATCCTCCAGGAGATTAATTTGGAATTCTAAACAAAAATCTTCTAAGCAATGGGACACTGGTAAACAGGAAGCTGCCCCACTTTGTGACCACAGCATAGCTGCTAGACTGTGAAAGAAAACATCCTGGAACAATCAGCCCCAGCAAAATACTGACAACAGCAGGAGTCAAGAGTTTACAAAGGAAACTTTGTGTCATCGCAAATGATTGGCATTTCATAATCATGAGGACAAGTTGTTCGTGCCTATAGCATGAGTGAATTAGCACTGAATCCAGTATCTGCTTTGTCAACTCATTTGAACGCGTGGAGATGGAAGCTACAGTCAACGATGAGTGATTCAGAAGGAAGAAACAAGGCTTACATTTCTATTAAATCTTTTACCAGCTCATGGTGTCCCAAAGCCCTTTGCAGGCAATGAAGTAGAGGCATAGTCACTGTTGGAATGTGGGAAGCACAGTACAGTGGGTCCCCGGTTTATGAATGTCCAATTTATTCTTACATCTCAGTATAGATTGGAATTGTAAGGTTGCGTTTATAAGATTCTTCTCTCCCCTCAAGATGGCAAGTGCAAAGTAGGAAGTGTTTGGGCTCCTCGCCCATCTGCCTCTGATCGCCAGCCCTGCTGCATCCTTCTTTCTTTGTTACTATCTTCCAACATCAAAATTCATCTTCATTCGGTGGCTTCGGGGCAGGAAGGAGGTTTTGAGACGCTGCTGCAGTGGACAATGAGGTGTAGATTCAGCTGTTCCTCATGGACATTGGCAGGTCCTACAACATGGTGGGCTGCTTTGACAGTGAGATGGGATGGGGCCTGGAATTCCAATGGCCCAGCAGGATTCCTTGGTGGATCCAGCCCAGCCAGGATTCTTTGCAACAGATTCAGTGGTTTCCAATGTGTCATAGGGGGTCCATCCCTGGATTCCAATGTCCCGATATACCTTTCATTGGCTTCTTCGGTGGTAGCCTGGGATTCCTTGCGATGGCTTTGGTTTTGGGCTTCTCTACCTCAAGGGCCCTGGAGCGATGAGTTGATGGACTTTGTCTTAATCATTTTTATATATAGTTTCTGTTATTAAAATGGCACTGGATTATGGCTACTTAAACACTTTTTACTGTATTCCGTTTTCATAAAAATACAAGTGACAATAAATTACTATTCTGTTCTGTGATTTTAAAGACATATGAACATCGCCTGTACTTCATTGGCTGTGAGCCAAGTGCTGGAAATGGGGTTAGTTAGAAGGCATTTCTGAAGAAGAGTCCCAACCCGAAACATCAACTTTCCTGTTCCTCTGATGCTGCCTGGCCTGCTGTGTTCCTCCAGTTTCACATTGTGTTATCTCTGACTCCAACATTGACAGTTCTTGCTATCTCTTAGTTAGAAGGCCAGGTGTTTCTCACGTGTTGGCGCAGACTCGATGGGCTGAAGGGCCTCTTCCGTACTGTATGATTCTAAACGGCTACTTTACGTTGTCCTGCATTGTGTCCAACTTGTGTGCAAATCGACTTGAAAACAAATTCCAGAAAAGAACCCATTTGCAACCCAGGGACTATCTGTAGCCAGTTTGTGTCGAGCAATGGTAATAGATTAATGGCTGCATATTCACTATTCTTAATTATGTTAGCTGAAGGATAAACGTTGACCAGGACCCCCTGGTGGAATTTCCACATTCTTCTTCAAAAATACCTGTGATCTTTCGCATTCACCTGTGATTCTCAGGTGAGGGTTCAGTTTAATATCTCATCTGAAAAGGTGCCACCTTCAACATCACAGCACTCCCTCAGTTCCATACTGGAGCATAGGCTGAGAGCTTGTTCTCAAGTCTTCAGAATGAGAATTGAACCAACAGTCACTGAATCAGGCAATTTTACTCACTAAGCTACAGCATCGATGTCTTCCTGGGGACAGTTCAAACTGATAGCATCAGTTCTGCACTCACTCTCAGCTGAGGATACCTCCTTCACTAATGGCCATACCATGAACTAATGACCTTATTCGGAATTGAAACCCAACATTTGAACCTTCCTTTCAAAAGCACAGACCTGCCCACTCCCAAACCCCTGTTCAACACAAATAACAGAAAACAATATTTGACTTTTATTTCCTCATTAATCACAGTTTAAAATAAGGCATTAACCTTTACACTGCTAAAGTCACAGGAACTTCACAGAAGGGTAAAGCGATTACAGTCAATGCCTTCATGTGAATGTCTCAACACAGTGTCAAATTGCTCTCTCAGACAGTTTGGTGAAAATGCTCACCCGTTTGAAAGAGATAAGCCACTTCCCGTCAATTAAAATAATGGAGAGCAATTGGGTTCAAACAGAATGTGTGAACTAATTATCCTGCGGCTCTCATACACTTCTCCCCTGGTTATCATGTAAAAAGAGTCATGTTCAATCGTGAATTCCTGTTGAATTTGAAACTGGATGGAAACCTCAAAGCAGCAAATATTCAACCAGTTTTAATTCTAGTATCCTGACAGTCAATGGTACAACCCCAGCAGATACAGCTCTTGTGAAACAGTGGTTGTGCCCCAGTCTCTGTGTCAGGGGACCCAGGTTCAAGTCCCACCTGCTCCAGAGGTGACATCCCCAAACAGGTTGATTGAAAATATCTATAACATTAGCGGAATCATGCAATTGCTTGATGGAATAGAACTGAAGATTTGTTGAAAGGGACACAAAGTCAAAGCTTTCTGTCATTCACTCATCGTGCCTGGGATGGAAGGAACTGTTCTAAGACAGGGAACATTGATATATCCAGCATAAGGAAGGTGCTGATTAGTTGGGCCATGGAGATGCAACAAGGACTGTGAACTCAAACCAGAGATAAAAGGTACTACAGATGCTGGAGAATCTGAGGTAACACGGTGTGGGGCTGGATGAACACAGCAGGCCAAGCAGCATCATAGGAGCAGGAAAGCTTGATGTTTCAGGCCTAGACCCTTCATCCAGCCCCACACCGTGTTAACTCAAACCAGACAGATTGGTCAGGGCATTGCCATGGGGATAGCAGAATTGGTGGTGAGTTCTATTGGTTAGTCTATAACAGGCCCAGGCATTTGTAGTGAAGAGGCTCTATTCACTACACACCCCACCCTAATCCTACTCCCCCCACACCGCGGTGGGGAGCTTTAGCAACCAAATGTCATTTGGTTATCCCAAGTGGAATTTCTTAGCATTGCTCTGCTAAATGCCATCATAACCATGAGCAATATTCTGTACCTCCACTGTCACTCAGTGGCAGCCCCCATATCTCTGAGTCAGAAGTTTAGGAAGGAGAAATTACTTGGCTTTACATCTGAGCATCCCAAAACATTTCAATACTGGGGTTTGGGGTTGGAGTGGTGGCTTCCTTGGATTCAGAAGATTGAGGGATTAAGCCCCACTTCTGGAAATTCAACCACAAAAAGCAAGCCCAACACACTCAGAAGAGGATTGAGAGAGTTTTCTTTTACTCAATGGGATGACGGCATCGCTGGCAAGGCAGCATTTATTGTCTATCCCTAATTGCCCAGAGGGCAGTTGAGAATCAACCACTTTGCTGTGGGTCTGGAGTCAAATGTAGGCCAGACCAGGTAAGGATGGCAGTTTCCTTCCCTAAAGGACGTTAGTGAGCCAGATGGGTTTTCCCCCACAATCAATAACAGTCATCATTAGATTCTTAATTCCTGATATTTTATTGAATTCAAATTCCACCATCTGCCGTGACGCGATTTGAACCCAGGTCCACAGAATGTCATCTAGGTCTCTGGGTTAACAGTGCAGCGATAATACCACCAGGGCATTGCCTCCCCCTAAGTACTACACTGTCAGAGATGTGATCTCTTGGATGACATGTTAATTGAGGCCCCAGCTGTCTTCATAAATGGGTTGGAAAGATCCCAAGGTTCTTCAAAGTGAATCAGGAGAGTTTCGTCCCAGAATCCTCATTCAATACCTCTAAAAGACAATTAGATGAGCCAGTTATTTGTCACATTGCTTCTGTTGCTCGCTATGTGCAAAATGGCTTTGGGGGTGGAGGGGGTTGGGAGGGCTGTTGGTCAGCTCAGTTGGCTGGATAGTTGGTTCCTCACACACAGCGATGCCAATAGCGTAGTTGCTATTCCCTTACTGGCTGAGGTCACTCCATAGAGAGCCTCCCTTCTCAACCTCACCCCTCACACGATGACCCTCAGATTAAACTCATCAACAGTCATTCTTCTTCAATGAGAGAGCAGCTCCCTGTGGCTCAGGCAGCCGTCACTGTACAGTTGGCGTTTTTTTAAAACTCCTTCGACTTTGAGAAGTGCTCCACTGCATTTCTGAAACACTTTGAGAATTCCCCATGGATGTTCCAGGTAATATAGAATTGTAGAATTATTACAGCGCTGAAAGAGGCTGTTTGGCCCATCAGACTTACACAAGCTCTCTGAAAGAGCATCACAGCTACTCCCCCTCTCCGATTTCTGTCTCCATATTGACTGCTCTCTGACCTCTGAAGCCTTGGCCTTCTGTTGGTCAAATGTGATGAAGATACACACCAAGGTTGTCCTGTCAAGGGCAGTCTTAAAAGATGAATTGGTAAAATTGTCTTAAAAGAAACATTGACGCTTGCTTAAACATATATATAATACTCTTCATTTGAAACAACCACATTAAAACAATCAGTTACACAAAACACCAGTCCTGTAAACAAACATAATTCTCATTTTACAAACATCCTGAATACTACCAATTTTCTTGTACATGGTGTGACAGGAGCACATTCACATCATCAGTTCACACAATCAACTAAATCCAGATCACATTGGATTGTTGGTGTGGAAGGGGGATTGATTTATTTTTGTTAGCCAAGGCTATTAAGAGTCACAGAACAGAGGTGAGCGGATGGATCAGCTACGTTCAAACTGAACAACAGATCAGAATATACTTAATGACCCAAACTCAACAGCCCTCTGTGGTAAAAAATTCCATAGATTCACTACCCTTGGAGTGAAGAAGTTCCTCCTCATCTCTGTCTTAAACATGCGGCTCCTTATTCCAAGATTGTGCCCTTTGGTCATAGACTCTCCCACACAGGAAACGACAGGATTCCCCAAACTATTTTTTATGTTTTAATATTTATTACCCATCTCCATTTGCGCTTGTGGAGAATGTTGTGGTAAATTGCCTTCTTTAATGGCTGTGGATTTGGGGTGTAGGTACACCCACATTGATGTTTAGGGAGGGAGGTCCAGGATTTTGACCAGTGACACTGAAGGAGCAGCGATATATTTCTAGGATGGTGAGTGGCTTGGGAGGAAACTTGCTGGTACTGCTCCCATGTATCTGCTCCCCTTGTCTTTCTAGATGATTGAGGTCATGGGTTTAGAAGATCGTGTCAAAGGAGCCTCAATGAGTCACTGCAGTGCATCTTGTAGGTGGTACACACTGCTGAAAGTGTGCAAAGATGGTGGTGAAGGAAGTGAATATTGGGGGTGGTGGATGTGGTGCCAATCAAGCCGGCTGCTTTGCCCTGGATGGTGTCAAGTTTCTTGAGTGTTTTTTGGGGCTGTGCCCATCCAGACAAGTGGGGAGTATTCCATCACACCCTGACTTGTTCCTTGTACGAGGGAGGCTGGCTTTGGGGAGTCAGGAACCAAGTTGCTTGCTATATTTATATGGCTTGTCCAGTTCAGTTTCTGGTTCATAGTAATCCCCAGTATGTTGATAGTGGGACATTCAGTGATGGTAATGCCACTAATGTCAAGATACAATGGTTAGATTGTCTCTTGTTGCGGACAGTCACTGCCTGGCATGTGTATGGTGTGATTGCCACATGTCAGCCCAAGCCTGGGTATTGTCCAAGTCTTGCTGCAATTGAACATGTGGTCCTTCAATATCTAAGCAGTTGCAAATGGTGCCGAACATTAAGCCATCAGCAAATATCCCATTTCTGACCTTATGATGGAGAGAAGGTCATTGATGAAACAGTTGAAGACGCTTGGCCAAGGACACTATCGTTAGGATCTGCTGTCACTTTATAGCACTGTAAATGACACCTTCTATCATTTTACTAATGATTGGGAGTAATTGGTAATTGTGATGTTTCGGTAATTGGCCAGGTTGGATTTATCCTGCTTTTTGTGGACAGGACACACCTAGACAATCTTCCACATTGTTGGATAGGTGCCAGCTTGGCTAGGGGTGCGGCATGTTCTGGAGAACATGTCTTCAGTACTATTGCTGGAATGCTCTTCGTTCCCATTTACTTTGCAGTGGCTTCAGCTGTTTCATGCTATCACATGGAGTGAATCGAATTGGCTGAAAATTGGCATCTGTGAATCTGGGCACTACCAAAGGAACCTAGGTGTCAGGAATGGGTTGGCAATTTGGTAATGGGGTGGTATCACAGCCGATTGTTATCAACAGTGACACTTCCAAAAAGAGTCAGAATGGGAGAGAATACACAGCAGAGAAAAAGACCATTCAGCCCAATTAGTCTATTACACAACATCCAAACCTTTCACAATCGCTATTCACCTAACCCAATCCACAAATCCCATTCTCTCCTGCTTGTTGAATAATGATCCAAGGCAAAAGATTTGTTTCTTTCCACCCCCACAAAGCCTTGACGGCAACTGAATTGGACGTTTAGGCTGTGAATTTGTCACAGGCTGAATTTTGGACCCCCTAGTCTTTATGTCATGGTATTAAATCACCCAGTCTACAATCCCATCACCAACTCTAAAACAGTTCTCTCTAACAGATTTTAAAAACAATGAGGATGGGTGAACCAGTTTTATGCAAAATGAGAAACTACCAAAGGAGGCCATTTGGGCCATTGGGCCTGTGACAGCCACCTGAAAGTTTGATGCAAGAGATACAGTCCTACCCTTTCCCTGGAGCTCTGTAAACATTTTTCCTTTGTTTGTTATGACTGTACTAAAATTACTATTGAATTTGCTTCCACCATACTATGCTACCTGATCAACTGCGCCATTCATCGTGAGCAGTTGGGGTAGACTACTGAACTTAAAGTAGCAACATGGATCCATGGTTTAGCCTGGCCGCTACCTTTTAAGGCCACAGTTCACTTAATCACTGTGATGTAGGAGCAGCAATCTAGTCTGAAGTTGATTTGCTGAGGGAGGCTTCTGTGAAATGCTGGGTACTGCGAGCCCCTTTGGTTTGAGGAGAAGGCCAATTTATAAAAGATGAGAGAAGCCAATGCAAAATGCTTGGCCTTCTTTACAAAAACCCTGGGTTGTAATGACCATCAGATATATAGATTACATAAAACATTTATTCTCCTCGCTTCACTTCATTTAAACACCGACAAAGAAAAGACAAAGCTTATTGCCTAGGCTTTTACATGGTGGAGGAACATCCTTTTGACCTTCTGCCTTCGTGCCAGGCAGCATCCCAGAGCTATGACAATGGTGAGAAATACTACAATCATTAATATCAGCAATAAAAGACTCCACGTCGCCCAGTCTCGTGTGTCCTCTTGGCAGAGACTGGGCCGTGGGCTAAACAATTGTGCTTGCAAGTATCCGTCTTTGGTCTGGTAATGGCACAGCACGGACCACTTGTCTGGCACATTGACCCATGTCAGCCACCGGACTCCGGTGGACCGGCAACAGTCAAATGGGTTGCCAGAGAGCAGCAGGTTGCAGAGGGTCCCATTCAGCTGCTCCATGGAGGTCTGCTGCAAGGTGCTGAACTGATTGTTACGCAGATCCACAGTTTCTAGTGACAAGCTCCTGCTGGAGATGGTAAGCTCAGTCAACTGGTTCTCTGACACGTCCAGTGTCCGGAGATTGGAAAGACGTGAAAGGTTCACACCCAGTGAAAGAAGCTTGTTGCCTTTCAAAGACAGGTTGATCAATGAAGCCTCCAGATCAGATAGAGCCTCAGGATGAACCTGCATTCCAGGATTCATAGAAAGGTCCAGCTCCACAAGTGGAGTTTGATGAAAGGCATGAGGAGGCAAGTATTTAATGTTGTTGTTATGCAGATATAAATACCTAAGTGTATTGATTTGGGAGAAAATCGTGCACCCATGCTCGTGGTCCATGGGCCAATGGGTGCCCCAACAAATGTTGACATTGTTGTTACAAAGGCTAATGATCCGAATCCTGTTCAGGCCCCTGAAGATATTGGAAGGTAGATTCTGTAGGTGGTTGTCTTGAAGGTGCAGATGGTCCAGGAGGTTAAGGCTGCCCCTGGCCAGCGACAGGTTCAGCAACGCGTTGGAACTCAAGTCGAGGTTGGCCAGCGAGTTCAGCATGTTGGCTTCACCGATGACGAAACTGTGCAGGCAGTTCCTGCTGAGGTTGAGGAACCTCAATGAGTTCATGTTTCGGAAGAATTCCCATGGGATGGAGGTTATCTCATTGTAGCTCAGATCCAAATAGACCAATTCAGTCAAGTGGAGGGACAGAGAGGACTTGGTCACGTTCGTTTGCAGATTCCGATTCAGGCTTCCTTCCAGATGGGAGGGTGGTAAGGAAAGCCCTTGAACTGAATTCCGTGACAGGTCGAGGTGCTGGAGGCGGTTTCTCCTGGGAAAAGCCGGAAAATAGAGCAAATTGTTATCACTGAGATCCAACCACTGCAGGGAGTACTCCTCCTCCGATTCAGCCATGAGGAAGTGTTCAATGCTGTTCTTACTCAAGTTCAAGACCTGAAGTTGCTTGAGGTCGAAGTCAGAGATGCAGGGTATGGAGTTCATGGCCAAATCGAGCACAGACAGATTGGACAGCGATTGAAACGCCCCCGACTCAATCTCAATGATGATGTTGTGCTGTAGGTTAACATGGGTCAAAGACGGGGACCCTCGGAAGGTGTGGTCTGAGAGCTTGGTGATGCTGTTCCTAGCCAAGGACAGCTCTTCGAGCAAGGGTGCCTCTTTCAGAAAATCCTCAACAACGTCAGTGTACAAACTGTTACCAGACAGCTCCAACCTTTTCACATATGGTAGCCTGCCAAGCCCATATTTGCTGAGATCCAAGAGGTTGTTTGCAAGGTTAAGCACCTCCAGGTGAGACAGACTGGCAAAGGTCCCTGGTTGGATAAACTCCAGGTGGTTGGATTGTAAATCCAGGTACTGAATGGAGTTGTACAGAGTCAGATTCTCCACTGTCAACCTCTTAATGCGATTAACAGATAAATCCAGTTTCCATATGTCGAAAGGGAGACCCGTGGGGATTATGTTAAGGTCTCTGTTCTGGCATAATGCTTCTGCCTCTATCTAAAAAAGGGGAAAGGCGGGGGGAACAAAAAGCAAGTCAAATTTGTATTCTACACAATTTGCGAATCCAGACTGTGCCAGGTGTACATTAGCTGGCTCCACCCTGCACTCTCACCCACCCCATCCTACTGTCCTTTCCTGTCGCAGGCTTTTAAAACCCAAGTTTGATGTTATGCAATCACTGCAATTAATTGGCTTTAGAAAGACAGAGATAGAAAGAGAGAGAGAGAGAGAGAAAAACCTGCATATACTTTTCTCTGAAGATGTCCCACTATTAAGTGCAACTCCTCAATTCTGTTACACCCACTGCCTGTCAGCTAACATTGTCTCGACTTCACGTTTTAGCATCTCTGAGCTATTCACACAATTGGAAAAAAATAACAAAACATCCGCTTCTGCCATTTAAAATAGAAAATTCTGCTGCCAAATAGAAGTGTGAAAAGAAAGGCCCATATTTCTATAGTCTTCACCTCAAAACCAAAATCAAAGTTGCCAGAAAAGCTCAGCAGGTCTGGCAGCATCTGTGAAGGAGAAAACAGAGTTAACGTTTTGGGTCCGGTGACCCTTCCTCAGAACTGACCCGAAACATTAACTCTTGTTTTCTCCTTCACAGATGCTGCCAGACCTGCTGAGCTTTTCCAGCAACTTTGTTTTTGTTCCTGATTTACAGCATCCACAGTTCTTTTGGTTTTTACCTCAAAACCAATGTTCCCTCTAATCATTTTTGAGTGCAACCAAAGTGCACAGCATTAACTCCAAGGCATCTCTTCTTCTCACAAAATTCATTTTCGAGAAACCATTGTTTGGAAAGTTCCAGTGCGCTTTATGAGAACTTCCAGTGATGCAACACCTTTTAAGCAATGAAACATCCCACAATCCTTTACCAGAGTATTATGGAACAGAATTTGACATCAAGACCCATCAGGAGAATGTCTACTACACATGCATTGGAGGGGGTGGGGGGGCGGCAGGGTTGAGGATAGAGATGGTGACAAAGTTACAAAATCATGCATCTAGTAATCCGGAGATCCAGATTACCCTAGGAACATAGGAACATAGTCAAATCCCACTGTCCATGCACTTAATAGTTCTGGATTTGAAAGGTAGTTTCACGACACAGCTCTGGCTGAGGCTATCGCAAAAATTTTGGTTGGGGGCTAAATATTGGCCGTAGATACTAAACAGAAGTGCCTCCACAATCCCACATCTCAGTTCTTCCCACCTCTCCCCACAATGTGCTCTGGATTCACCTGAACATTGACACCACAAAGAAGAGCCTGCAAGCAGTATCGTGCTCTGTCTTTATTGCTGAACCTAAAGGCAGTTACTGCTCACTATCACACCACTGTGCAGGGTACATTGCTGCATGCAAATTAGCTGCTGTGTTTCTGATGTTACGACAAGAATCACTCCTTCAACAGCACACTTCTGTGGGCTGTAAAATATTTCGGTACATCCCGTGATGACAAAAGACACTGTCTAAATGCAAGCCTTTCTTTCCAAGTGAAAACTATCCAGGAGTCAAATGACCCAATTTCAACACAACCAACATCCTGTTTTAATTGTTAGCAGGTTCACTGCAATGAAATGGCATTGTATACACTCTCCGGTATTCCCCAACTGTTACTCAACACTGTTTTGTGCGTTGCTTCCTCACCAAAATCTTGATTACATGAACCATATTATTTCGTATTAAGCTGTATCATCCTTGTATTGGATTTCACGTTGCACAAAGCAACCAGTGTCAGTCCATGAACTCGATGCTCTGAGTAAAGCTGTCAATTTGTAGCACAAGACACAGCCCTCAACCTGTTCCCTTACTTTAGTCACTAAAGCCCTTCACTTCAGCAACTGGGATGTCTTGATGCAGTTGTACAGTAAGGCCATTTTTGGAGTACTGTGTACATTTCTGGTCACGATGCTATAGGAAGGAAATTATTAAATTGGAGAGGGTCCAGAAAAGATTTACCAGGATGTTGCCAGGAATGGGGTGCTTGAAATATAAAAATAGAATGAAAAGACTGGGAATTTTATCACTGGAACATAGGAGGTTGAGGGGTGACCTTGTAAAGGTTTATAACATCATAAGAGGCATGGATAGGGTGGATAGGGTGCTCAAAACTAGAGGGCATAACTTTAAGATGGGAGGAGAAAAGTTTAAAAGGGACCTAAGGGGCAACTTTTTCAAACAGAGAGTGGTTCATATGTGGAATGAACTGCCAGAGGAAGTGGTAGATGCAGGTACAGTTACAGCATTGAAAAGACATTTGGACAGGTACATGAATAGGAAATGGGCCAAACAGAGGAAAATGGGACTAGTTCAGCTTGGGAAACTTGGACAGGGTGAATAAGTTGGACTGAAGGGCCTGTTCCCATGCTGTATGACTCTATGAGTTTATGACTCTACATTCAGCCCAAATGGTCCAGGCCAGGGCGTGCACAGTCCATCAGCCTTCTCCTACCTAACCTCATGAACATAACCATCGACTTCTTTTTTTCTCCCTCATGTATTTATCCAGCTTCCCCTGAAATATATCGATGCCATCAGCACTCCTTGTGGTAGTGTGTTCCAAATCTTAACCTCTTGTTACAAACGGGAGGCAGCCCCTAAATATGTTTTGTCATTCAATCATCTCATGACTCACCTACAACCCAACTCCTTACACCTACCTGGCTCCATAATCCTCCGGTACAGTTCTCTTCCCAATTCCCCACTGGGCTGGAGCTTATATTGATGCTCACTATTGAGATCACCAGAAGGAAGTTACTTCTAATCTTTCTCTTTCCAGAGAAAGGAGCTCCACTCTGATAGTTGTAATCGCTTAGGTCTTAAGTATTAGGGTGCGGTTGACATTATTGTCTTCTGCTGTAGGCTAACAATAAAGGGACATCAACTGGTGAACATAAGAAATGGGAGCAGAAGTAGGCCATTCAGCCCTTCGAGTTTTGTCCACTATTCTAGACCATGGTTGGTCATATATTTCAATGCCATTTTCCACCCAGCCCCACATTCTCTGATGCTATTTGTAACTATCTTGAACTTCATGACTGAGCTGCTGCAGTCCTCTAAATTCTGAAGATTTTCCAACTTCCCAGTAGAAAAAACCCTTTCCTTAACTCGATCCAAAACGGCCTAATCCTGACACTGTATCCCATAGTCCTAGACAGCCCTAACAACCCTGGGGAAAATATCTTTTCTTTACCCACACTGTCTAGCCTTTTAAAGAATTTTGTAAGCTTCAGTGAGACCACCTTTTAATTTGCTAAACTCCAGAAAATACAAGTCCAGATACCCCAATCTCTCCCCATGGGATAGTTGCTCCATCCCAAGAAGTAACCTGTTAAACCTCCATTGTATTCTGTCCATGGAAGAGAGGTCCTTGCTTCAGATAACTGATCTCCTTCACTGGAGCTAATGAATGGTAATGTGTATCAAAACAGTATCAGCAGTAATTGGTAAGGTGGGGTATTGTACAAATCAAAAAAAACTGGGAGGTGTAGGTGACAAGGGAATGTCGTGATCATGGGTGTCTTCAGTCTACACATTGACAGCATCAATCTAATGAGCTCCATCTCTCGGGAGGACAAATTCCTGAAATGAGTATGAGATGGGACTAGTTTAGTCAGGATTACGCTCCGTATGGACTGTTTGGATCAAAGGGTCTGTTTCTACACTGTATGGCTCTATGACAGGAATCAATAAGAGAACTGGCTATGTTAGAACTCACAGCATGCAATGAGAAAGGGCTAATCAATCTTGTTCTAAAGGAATCTTTAGGGAAGAGTGACCATAATATGGCAGAATGTCTTCAAACATTATTTTCTAGTGTAGTTTGATCCAAATGAGTGTCTACAATCTAAAGCAAGAAAATTTTGATGGGTTGACAGGTAGGTTGGCTGTCATGAATTGGGAAATTACATTCAAAGTATTTGAAGAATAATACACAGTTTGTAACATACATTCATGTGGGGCATAAAACCCCAACATACAAAGACAGTCAACCTTGGCCAACAAAGGAAGTTAAAGAAACAAAAACAAAAACTGCTGGGAAAGCTCAGCAGGTCTGGCAGCATCTGTGAGGAGAAATCAGAGTTAACGTTTCCGGTCTGGTGACAATCTAACCAATTTGCTGAACTTTTCCAGCAACTTCTGTTTTTGTTTCTGATTTACAGCATCTGCAGTTCTTCTGGTTTTTAAAGGAGGATAAAGGTCGCATTAGGTCAAAGGACAGGTTTAGAAAGTTGACTAGAATAAAGTAAAATGTGAAGGTTGGGAGCATTTTAAAATTCGACGAAGGAAGGCCAAGAAATTGATAAAGAAAGGGCGAGTAGAATGTAAACAAGCAAGAAACATAAAATAGACGTAAATGCTCCTATAGTTATGTAAAAAGGAAAAGATTAGCAAGAACAAATGTGGATCTATACCAGGCAGACAGGATGTGAATTAGCAGAGAAGCAGTTGGTAGTACAGAAGCTAAATAGTTACCGTCTCTCCTTCATGGAAGATGGTGTATAAAGTCTTCCAGAGAAATGAGAGGTCCAAGGGACTGATGAGAATAAGGAAATGTCAAAGGCAGTTATTGAAAAATGTGAACTGGAGGAATTAATGGGACTGAAAGTTGACAACTCCCTAGAACCAGGCGTTCTCCACCCTAGAGTGTTGAAAGAGTTGGCTATCAAGCTAATGGGTGCAGTGATGATCATCTTTCAATATGTTATAGATTCTGGAATAGTGCCTGCAGGTTGGAAGGTTAAAAATATAACTCCAGCATTTAAGAAAGAAGGGAGAAAGAAATTGGGCAGTACGGACCTGTTAGTTGTAGGTGTCTGTACTAAGGGAAATACTACGACCTATTATAAAGGACGGCATAACTGGACATTTTGAAAATAATGGTAGGCTGGGGCAGAGTTGATATGGATTTAAAGAAGGGAAATCACTTGGTTAGAAAGTTTATTTTAAGGATGTTACTAAAGAGTAGAAAAGAGAGAACCAGTGGATGTGCTACATTTGGATTTTTGGAAAGCTTTCAGACAGGAGGTTAGTGAGCCTCAAAATAGAGGACATTGTTCATTCTCTGAACTTGTTGAACTCAATGTTGTGTCCTGAAGACTGTAATATGTCTAAGCATCATATACAAGGCACTATGCTATCTGATAAGGCAGTAGTAACAGTGGTAACATGGCTGGGCTGGTTAGCTAACATTTTAGAGGCATAAGTTCAAATCCCACCATGCCAGCTGCTAGAAATCGAATTCAATAAAAATCTGGAATTAAAAATGCTAGTCTCATGGTGTCCATGTAATTTATACTGATGGTCATAAAAATCAATTTTTTTTTCGGGGAAGAAATCTGCTGTTCTTACCCAGTCTGGCTTACATATCACTGCAGACCCATGGTAACATGGTCGATTCTTAAGTTCCCCCTGGGCAATTAAGGATGGGCGCTAACTGCTGGCCTAGTCAGCAATGCCCTCATCCCATGAATGAATACATTGCTGCAGCCTACACTGGGATTCACTAGCACACAGCAGGAGATCTAGGACAGGAGCATTACCATGAATGTACGAGCTCCCATCACCATGAGATCACCCCCGGACCTTGAAAAAGTAGCCCTGTAAATGTGGCTCCAGGACTGGAGCAGACTATTCAGGGCCGTCAACAGCTCTATTCAAACCAGATCTCTAGGTTATAGCCCAGTCATAATATGACTGCTACACCACTGCTCTAACTGAGCTCTTCAAACTAGGTCCCAATGTTTTTGAAGTACGTTTTTAATTATACACGAGGTTTTGGCAGTCACTGGACTAACGTTACTGTTATTTGATATCAGCTCCCCGTACCATTCTACTAGTTTGAATCCTACACATTCAATATGTATTAAATTCAGTTTTTGCAAATTAAACCAGTTATGAAGAGGTTTCCTGATTAAGGTGTCACCTGTCAGCTGAGAATAGTAAATGCAGAGAGAAGTCTTCCTATTCAGAAATACTTCCTGTTAAATATGGAAGAATATGAAGAATGAAGTGGGAGAATAGCACTAGGTAACAATGCTCCTTTGAAGAGCCAGTACATGCACAGTGGGCTGAATGGCCTCCTACTGCACTGTAAGCCTTTCGCAATTTCACCCCACCAATCCTTTTATACAAATGGCGGCTGAGAGAACTGTTGGCAGTTTACAAGTTCTAACATGAGAGGGCACGGTTTGAAGCTGACGGTCCCTGTGTAATACCACACAGGGATACCACACAGCTAGGGATGAGCGCTTTCGGTGAGATTTTAAACCAAGATCCCCTCTGCCTTTCTCTGCGAATGTAAAAGTGATTCTACAGCATTACTGTGAAGAAAGTCAGGGGAGTTCTACCCAGCGTCTGGCAAATATTTAACCCTCAACCAACAAAGAAACCTGCATTATCCAGTAGTTATGGGACCTTACAATGCACAGTCGAGCTGAATTGTTCCCTGTATTACAGTGGTGACTGCACTTCATTGGCTAAAAAGTGCTTTGGGATGTCCTGGAGTGGAGAAACATGCTATACACCAGGGAGGTGATGGCCTAGTGGTAGAGTCACTGGACCGTTCATCTAAAGACCATTCATCTAATGTTCTGGGGCTTAGTAAGAACTGCCGATCCTGGAGTCAGAGATAACACAGTGTGGAGCTAGAGGAACATAGCAGGCCAGACAGCAGAGGAGCAGGAAAGCTGACGTTTCGGGTCGCAAGCCTTCTAAGCCATTTCAGAAGAAGGGTCCTGACCCAAAACATCAACTTTCCTGCTCCTCTGATGCTGCCTGGCCTGCTGTGTTCCTCCAGCTCCACACTGTGTTATGTCTAATGTTCTGGGGGCCTGGGTTTGAATCCCACTACAGCGGATGGTGGAATTTGAATTCAAGTTTTAAAAAATCTGGAATCGATTGTCAGGAAAAACCCATCTGGTTCACTAATGTCCTTTAGGGAAGAAAACTGCCATCCTTACCTGGTCTGGCCTACATGTGACTCCAGACCCACAGCAACGTGGTTGACTTTTAAACTGCCCTCTGGGCAATTAGGGATAAGCAATAAATTTTGGCCCAGCCAGCGATGCCATTATCCCGTGAATGAATAAAGGAAAAAAAGAACTCTCCTTTTCTCTTTCCAAACAAATACAGCTGTGATGGCATCTGTATACATGGGGCAGCAAACCTCATTCTGGAATCTTTTAGTACTCACCGTCTGGCAAGGATGGAAGTCCATTGGTCGGGAAGTTGTTGTCACAGTGCGAACAGCTATCAGGAGGAGGAGGAAATGTTCCATAGTTTCTACAAGAAATAAAAGATGGAAGGTGAAAATAAACAATATTTTGTAACAGGAACTAGTGACAAAATGCAGCAAAATCAGACACAGTGTCATACAAACTCAGCTATAATTTAACCAGCACACACTACAAATACAAAGAAAGCTGAAATGCTTAAACATCAAACAGATTTGTGATGTAGAAAGAGACACAACATATAATTAAAAGTACCATATCAATGACTATCATTAATAGATGGTATTGAATTATGACAGAGTTGAAAGGCTGGAGGGACAGAAGGTTGAGGGTTAACCTGATAGAAGCTGATTTTATACCCCACATTAGTATTGAAGCTGGGAACACTCAAAATTGAACAGGCGGCTTTCTAACTGACTACCCACCAGACCAACCACTGTGACCATCGCTTGCCAGAGTGGGGAGGGTGGGAAAACAGGTGGGCAAAGGCATTGTACGGTCCACCAGACCTGGCCCATCATTGTCTTTAAGTAGCCAGTTAATGGCTGAAAGACTTCATCCCCAACCCGCACCAATATTTTACCCATGGTGTGGTCAGGGGTATGTGGAGACGAAAGTTGGCGATGTGATCTCCTTTGAGATCTCTTTTGCCCCAGAGGCACCATTTCCCTCTCCACCTCATACCTGTCCCCCACCCCAAAACAATGCCCCACCACCCCCACCCCCAACCCCCAACACCTTTGACTCCCCATCAGCTTCTCGAACTTAGACTCTCATTCCCTTCACCATGTCTCACTGAGACATGGAACCAACCTGGACTCCTCAGTGGCTGCTTGGGCTAAAGACCTGTCAGGAATGGGTGCAAGTGAAGTGGGACTCTTCCAGAGAATGCAGCTGAAGTCTCACCTTAAAGCCATTAGCACTCCTGTCAGCATTAACTCGCTGCAGAGCAGACATCAAGATCATGGGCAGACTCCCAAATGGGAGATGACTATTCGCAGATTCATTCCTCAGGGCAATGACCCTAACTCCCCACCTACACTCACCTATACTGGCTCCATTCCCGCCTCTTTGACCCGTCTGTCTCCTCTCCACCTATCTTCTCCTCTATCCATCTTCTATCCACCTCCCCTTCTCTCCCTATTTATTTCAGAACCCCCTTCCCTCCCCCATTTCTGAAGAAGGGCCTAGACCCGAAATGTCAGCTTTCCTGCTCCTCTGATGCTGCTTGGCCTGCTGTGTTCATCCAGCTCTGCACCTTGTTATCTCAGATTCTCCAGCATCTGCAGTTCCTGCTATCTCAGATTCAACTGGTTTGGTTTAAATTTAAACAAGGTTTGGCAGTCAACTGTCAGTCATTATCTAACTGTGCATTCTCAGTAGCAACACTCCACAGATTGGGAGTCTATTTATCAATTCTCTCTTCCCATACAGTATGGAATTTCCCACTACACATTATTACTCGTTATTCATAAGACTATGTTTATGAAAATAGGACAAAAAGCTTCAGCAGGATGTGTCTCTTTTAAGCAAGATTTAAGACCGTAAGACATAAGAGCAGAGTAGGCCATTTAACCCACCCAGTCGCAGGTATCACTCCACCATTCAATTAGATCATGGCTGATTTGATAATGCTCAACTCCATTTTCCTGCCTTTTCCCCAAAACTTCCTCTTATTGATTAAAAATCTGTCCATCTCAGCTTTGAATATACTTAATGCCCCAACCGCAACATTTCCCTGAGAGGAAATTCTTCTTCATCTCTCTGTCTTAAATGTGTGATCCCTCACTCTGAGACGATGTCCAAGTTTTAAGATCCCTGATTGTCATGGACGAATTGGGCCGAAGGGTCTGTTCCTGTGCTGTATGGCTCGATGATTTTATAACTAGAGTACAAATGCAAAACATTGTCTATATTGTAGGAAGTTTACAATATTGCACTCTATTTTACAGTTCTATAGGAGCAACAGAAAATCCATTGGTCTGTGCTCACTGCTGGTCCTTGATCACCACCCTCGACTCCTGCACTGTCTCCAAATTGTCAGTCTGCTTGTCTAATGTCCACACTGGATAAGCAGAAATTTCATCCAATCAAATACTAGAAGACAGAATACAATATCTTTGGTGCCCACTGTTTAACAGACTGATATGCAAATATTGAATAAAGAAGAAAAAGACTTTCAGAGATTTACAAGGGTTTTATTGTAAATTACAGAATCCCTGTAGTGTGGAAACAGGCCCTTCAGCCCAACAAGTCCACACCAACCCTCAAGATATCCCACCCCACCATTCCCCCTATACATTCCTGAAACACTATGGACAATTTAGCACAGCCAATCCATCTAGCCTGCACATCTTTGTGGGAGGAAACCGGAGCACCTGAAGGAAACCCACGCAGACACAGTGAGAATGTGCAAACTCCACACAGACAAACCTAACAGTGTAGGTTAGATGGGCTTCAGATTGGTTTCACAGGTTGGCACGACATCGAGGGCCGAAGGGCCTGTACTGCGCTGTTATGTTCTATGTTCAGACAGTCGCCTGAGGGTGGAATGGAGCCTCCTGGTGCTGTGGGGCAGCAGTGCCAACCGCTGAGCCACCGTATCTATAGTCTAGCACTAACAATAATTTCTACCTTTCCCTTCCAGACCCTTTCCCAATCCAGCAGCCAACTCACTTGTGGATGAGATCCTAGCTTTTTGACAAATCCACAACCATATAACCAATCACCTAGTGAACAAACAATAAGTTACAAACATCAGAGGAAGTATAATAACAGCTAATCAAAAATAGTGTAGAAACATGGAACTAAATTGAAAAGGAATCAAGAACTCTTTCTTTTAATATCTGGAAATAATGTTTCACACAGCTGACTGACCTTTGCCACTAAATCCTCTTCTTCCCTATTATCCACCACCAATCATTTCCCGTGTTTCCAATTGCATTACATATTTTCTAATCAACCCACTCGGGGATATTATCACACACCACTCGAGCAGGTGGCCATTAAACCCAGGCCTCCTGGTCTAGAGATATGCACCTTACCACTGCACCACAACAGCATATAATTAATCAAAGTATTATTTGTAGACAATCTGTTCGGAGATACAATAACAGACTCCTGGAGCAGGTGGGATGTGAACCCAGACCGTCTGACTCAGAGGTAGGGGCTGTGACACAACAGAATACAAAGCACAATGAGCATCACCGAATTTCGATCGGCACGGTGGCACAGCGCCAGGGACCCGGGTTCAATTCCACTCTCGGGTGACTGCCTGTGTGGAGTTTGCATGTTCTCCCCATGTCTACATGGGTTTCCTCCGGGTATTCTGGTTTCCTCCCACGGTCCAATGATATGCAGGCTAAGTGGATTGGCCATGCTAAATTGCCCCATAGTGTTCAGGGGTCTGTAGATTAGGGTGGGTTATAGGTGAATGGGTCTGGGTGGGATGCTCCAAGGGTTGGTGTGGACTTGTTGGACTAAAGGGCCTAATTCCAAGCTGTAGGGATTCTATGAACTCCACACCTGTTCTGGTTTATGTATAAAAAGGGACAGCATTCTAACATTGACACTCGCTACAAACCCTTGTTCATAGCCTCACTCCATCCCTTTCCCTGTCTCAGGCTGGACAGAATGCTTGCAATCTTGCTGTCACATTCAATTTCCATTTACGCACCCACACAAAGACCACCTCCTTTCACCTCTGCCTCATGTCAGTTTACCTGAACCTGGTGACTCAACAGCCTCCTCTGTTCGAAGGAAACTAATCCTGGCCTCTCCGTTCTTTCACCATAGCTGCAAGCCCTGGCAACATCCTTTGAACTCTCCTCTGTACTCTCTAGAGCAATTATACCCTTCCTATAATGTGGCGACCAAAATTGTACACAAAACCTCTGCTGTGACCTAACCAACATCCTATATAATTCCAGCATTCCTTTAATGGGAGAGGAACTGAATACAAGAGCAGGAATGTAAAGTATCTCAAAAACCTTATTTACCACCATCAGGGGCCTGTGGACATGTACTCCAAGGTCTCTCATTTCCTTTACCTCTCTCAGTACTCTCCTGTTCACTGTGTATTCCCTTCTGTATCCTCCCTAAATGTATTACCTCACACCTCTTAAGATTGAATTCCATTTGCCATTTTTCCACCCGCTTAGACAAGCCATTGATGTCACCTTGCCATCAAAGGTCATCATCCTCACGAGAAACAACTTTGCCAATTTTTCCGTTGTTTCCCAGAGTTAGGTCTAAGTCATTAATATATACCACAAACAGCAAGGGACCCACAAATGGGCCATGCGGAATGCCAATGGAAACCACGTCCTAATTGTAAAAACTTTGGTCAGTTATTACTCTTTTGTCTTCTGCTTTGTTTATCAGGCTTAATACCTGAACAGGGCTGGGGGAGGGAGCTGTCTTATGGGGAAATGTTGGACAGGTTAGGCTCATTTCAGCTGGAGTAGGAGAGAAATAACAGAAGACTTTGATTCAAACATTTTAAGATTCTGAGGGGTCTACACCGGGTGGATGTGGAGAGGATGTTTCTTCTTGTGGGACACTCTAGAACTAAGGGGTCACTGCTTCAAAATAAGGGGGGCCCAATTAAGGCGGGGATGAGGTAACATTTTCTCTGAAGGTTGTGAATCTTTCAAACACTCTTCCTCAATAGATGGTGGAAACAGAACCTTTGAATATTTTAAGGCCTTTTTTTTAAGGCAGAGGTGAGTAGATTTTGATAAGCAAAGTGAGAGGAGGGGGTTTGGATTAATTAGACCAGCCGTGGATCTTATTGAACAGTGACAGAGATTCAGGGGACTGGGTGACCTACTCCTGCTCCATGTTTGCCTGTTTGTGCTCCATAACCTGCATTGCTTAACCTGGAAGCAATGCCACAATTTACAAATAAAGTCCTCATTGTCAAATCCATTCGTAGCTTTCTGATCCCGAATACTTTCAACCCCACACTCTTGTTAGTGCTAGGCAATGGCCTAGTGGTATTATTGTCAGACTATTAAACCAGAAACTCAGCTAACGTTCTGGGGACCTGGGTTTGAATCCTGCCATGGCAAATGGTGGAGTGTGAATTCAATAAAGGATCCAGAATTAAGAATCTGCTAATGACCCTGAAACCATTGTTGATTATCCAAACAAAAAACCCATCCGGATCACTTATGTCCTTTACGGAAGGAAATTGCCATCCTTACCTGGTCTGGCTAACATGTGACTCCAGAACCACAGCAATGCGGTTGACTCTCAACTGTCCTCTGAAATCACCTAGCAGTTCAAGGGCAGCTAAGGATGGGTAATAAATGCTGGCCAGCCAGTGACGTCCATGTCCCACGAATGAATAAAAAAATTCCAGCAACTCAAGAATGTCCAGTTTGCATTCCTCCACTATTTGCGGTCGCTCTCGCTCTACCCTCCTTCTGGAGTCTCTCATTCTATCTGAATAAACTTTGGACTACCTGCAGTACGGTGGCTCAGTGGTTAGCACTGCTGCCTCACAGCGCCAGGGACCCAGGTTCAATCCCATCCTCAGGCAACTATCTGCGTCGAGTTTGCACATTCTCGCTGTCCCCAGTGGGAGCTCCAGTTTCCTCCAACAGTCCAAAGATGTGCAGGCTAGGTGGATTGGCCATGCTATAGTGTTCAGGGATTTTTAGCTTAGGTGGGTTATAAGGGGATGGGTCTGGGTGGGATGCTTCAGGGTCGGTGTGGACTTGTTGGGCCGAAGGGCCTGTTTCCACACTGTAGGGATTCTATGCATGCCCTAACATTATCTTACGTAGTCTGATGTCGGATTTTGTTTCAGAACACTCCTGCAAAACGTTTTGGTGTGTTTCACCACATATTATTAAAAAAAGGCACCATATTAAGCAAGCTATTGCTGTCACATATAAATGGTATGAGAATGCAATAACTCCTTGAGATAAATAAGCAGCACTGAAGTACACACAACATGATCTGAACAATCTGTAACATAAACAGCTCTCTCATTTGGACAGTGTCAGAACCTAAACAGTGAGTAATATAAACAATTCTGGAAACAGTGACTTAATATAAGCGCAGAACCAATGAAGTGGAACAGAAATCTTGTGCTTGGCGATGTTAATTAGAAAGGTGGATGGTCCACCTATACGAAACGAAGACTGAAATTGCTGGAAAAGCTGTATAAGGAACAAAAACCGAAAGAACTGTGGATACTGCAAATCAGAAACGAAAACTGAAATTGCAGGAAAAGCTCAGCAGGCCTGGCAGCGTCAGTGGAGGGAAAGCAGAGTTAACATTTTGGGTGGGGTGACCCTTCCTCAGAACTCACAGGGTCACTCAACCCGAAACGTTAACTCTGATTTCCCTCCACTGACGCTGCCAGGCCTGCTGAGCTTTTCCTGCAATTTCAGTTTTCGTTTCTGATTTGCAGTATCCACAGTTCTTTCGGTTTTTGTTCCTTATACAGGTTGGACCGATAGTACACATTCATAATTTTCCCTAGCAGCACCACTGCAGTGTAAAGAGTTCGGAATGTGGGCAATACGATTGACAGGCCACCTGGCTCCTGGCTTGGGAAGCTTGACATTCACATGAACATGCCAAAGTTGAAAAGAGTTACATTTGGAAGGGATTGTCCTCCACTGAAGGGAGGAAGAAAGCTTTAACAGATAGTTGAATTTTCAAGTGATTCCCACAGAGAATGTAAGGAGGGGAGTAGTTAGACATAAAAGCAGAAATTGCTGGAAAAGCTCAGCAGATCTGGCAGCATCTGTGCAGAGAAATCAGAGTTAACATTTCAGATTGAGTGACCCTTCCTCAGGACAGTGTCTGCAGTTCTTACAGATTTTTATTGAGTAGATATGACAAGCAGTGTAATCACTAACCAAAGAACACCGACTTTAAATAAAGCAAAGAACTGCAGCTGCTGGAAACATGAAACAAAAGCAGAAATTGCTAGAGAAACTCAGCAGGAGTGGAGAGAGAAACAGAAACAAATGTTTCAGTGAGCCTTCTTCTGTTCTGACCAGACTTGCAGAATTTCTCCAGCAACTTTCCTTTCTGTTAACACAGCCAAAGATCCAGAGGGGAGATGAAGAGCATGATTTTAAGGAAAAGACAATAAAGTTGGTAAGACTTGCATTTACATAGCACCTTTCAGCAGCTCAGGTCATTTCAAAGTTGATCTTAAAGGTAAGTGCAGGTCAACCAATCAAGTTAGTAAAATACAGAGATAGTAGGAACTGCCGATGCTGGAGTCTGAGATAACAAGGTGTAGAGCTGGATGAGGTGTAGGCAGCAATCTGGCCCGAAATGTCAGCTTTCCTGCTCCTCTGCTGCTGCTTGGCCTGCTGTGTTCATCCAGCTCTACACCTTGTTAGTAAAAAAAACAGGTTCTGCACTGGAGGGGGGAGTCAGGGCTGGGAAGGAGGGGTGGGATTTGGTGAATTGAGGGATGCTTTCTACATTTTTATTTTGGCCAGCCTATCCCCACATGCCTTGTTGTGTTTACTTGCTACCTCATGGATATAAAGCGGCAGACTATAATGCACTGCCTGAAAAGTTTGGTGGAAAAAGATACAAAGAATTGGTGACGTGCACACAGAGGGGACAAAGGTTGCAGGGCAAGGGTGAAAGAGCAGATTCATGGAATCCCTACAATGCAGAAAGAGGCCATTTGCCCCATCAAGTCTGCACTGACCCTCCAAAGAGCATCCTCCCCAAACCCAGCCTCTCACCCTATCCCTGTGACCCTGCATTTCCTGTGGCTAACCCACCTAGCCTGCACGTCCTTGGACATTATGAGCAATTTAGCATGGCCAAACCACCTAACTTGCACATCTTTGGACTGTGGGAGGAAACCCACACCGACATTCACCTGAGGCTGGAATTGAACCTGGGTCCCTGGCACTATGAGGCAGCAGTGCTAACGACTGAGCCATCGTGCCAAATAATTGGATAGCTCCCATTAGAGAGTCTAGCACAGCTGTGACAAGCCAAAAGGCCTCTTTCTGGGCTGTACGATTTGATTCTGAAGGAACACAGAAGAAAAGCAACAGGTTGAAAAAAACACTCTTACCTCAGGCAGCTTTGAGTTCGATAGTTGTTTTCAGAAATGCAACTGGCATGAGATAAACACTGAGCAGAGATGTTTCCTTAACAGACCGACACCCAGATAGGAGTAACCTTCAGACTTATGGAGTTCTTAAATCATTTACTATCTGGTGGCTGAGTGAGTTTCTGATCTCTCTGTTGACAGTAGATAAAACATCAACGCCAAAGTGCTTCAGATTGAAGACAATTGACTCTGACCTCATCAGTCTAGACAAAGGGAGTATCTTATCTGTACCTTATCGTTTAAAGACAAGTGGTCTCTGGATATCTTTCTACCTGATTAGAACTAATGTTCAGTAGGTGATAGAAGAAGGCAACAAGGTACCAAGGGACAGGTTGGCTAAACTCAAAAGCACAGAACGAGCCCCTCAACAATACACCCTAACTCAGTGCAGAATCGCTTTTAAAATGTCATCATAGTTTCAGTTGTTCACACTTTGGAAACCTACCCTGACATGTGAATGGTGCTATATAAATACAAGTCACATCCAACTCTCAGAGGCTGTGGCTGATAGGGTGATTTGTTTAAAACATGAGACATTCCTTTCTATTTGCTGTTGATTGTCGTGGTAAAAAGAACCCGTCTAGTTCATTAAAGTTCTTTAGGGAAGGAAATCTGCCATCATCCTTACCTAAGCCGGCCTGCATGTGACTCCAGACCCCCAGCAACATGGTTGACTCTTCAATAGGAATGGGCAATAAATGTGGGCTGGCCAATGACACCCATGTGCCATGTATGAATAAGAATAAATTCCCCAGCTGAAGGCACTGACTCACAGTGGATCTAGCCGGCTCCTCACTGAACTGACCAGTTTTCAGCAACTTTGAACTGGTTTGGTTGCGTAACAATGAGAGATTGAGAGTTTGCACGTCCTCCCCGTGTCTGCGTGGGTTTCCTCCCGGTTTTCTCCCACAGTCCAAAGATGTGCAGGTTAGGTGGATTGGCCAGGCTAAATTGCCCATAGTGCCCAGGGACGTGCAGGGTAGGTGGATTAACCATGGGAACTGCAGGGTTACAGGGATAGGGTAGGAAGGTTGACCTGGGTGGGATGCTCTTAGGAGGGTCACTGTAGACTTGATGGACCAAATGGCCTGTTTCCACACCGTAGAGATTCTATTTAATGTTAATGAAAAAAGACGCGTTGCTGAACCTTTTGTTTTGCAGCCCTCAGGACAAATGTAAGGATATCTAACCGGTGCACACATTTATACTAAAGGGGAAAAGGGAATTGATTGGTTAGCAAGTTGATTGCTTTTTCCATGACAACATCATTGCTAATGGGGTTTGATAGGCACCTCCTCTCCTGGTAATTCCAACAAGGCAAAAGGCTTGAACATATTCCTTTTATTATGAACAGAAGTGGGGTGGCTGCTCCTTATGAATATATTTTGCTTCTTGCAAGTGTAAATGAATCAAATTACGAGCTCGACTGATTCAGGCTGTGGTGATGATAATGGAACTCACCGTGGCTCTCAAGTCCTATGTCCCGATTATCTTAACGTAGCCTTCAGCAGTTATTAGCACACTCAGGACAGATCTGCAAGTGTTGCAAATGAATATTAAGAGGCTCGAATCAACTTGTTAGAATATCTGCACAAGGAACAAGAGCAGACCACTCAGCTCTTTGAGCTTCCTCTGCCATTCAGTAAGATCATGGTCGAACATTACTGGGGTCTTACCTCAGTGACACTGGGAGTTCCTGATTAACTCCAGGAGAAGGTGATCAGAAACCATTGTCAAACAAAAGAAAAAACTTGCATATGTCCCTTTCATAAAGTGCTGGGTGCCCCTAAATAACACAGTAGCTAACTGGTACAAGGCCATCTGCCACAAATAGCATTGTGGTAATGAGTGGGTAATATAGATAAATATTAGTTAGGGAACTGGGGAGGTCTCCATTGCTTTAAGTATTGACTACGGGATCTCTTACATGCAATCAAAGTGGTGAAGAGAGCTTTGCCTTGGAGTGTCATTCCAAAGACACAGTGCTGCACTCCCTCAGTACTGCACAACCTACCTTGCATTTCATTAAAAAATGTAAAATCTATCCCAACTGTTGGTTGATACAGTATTTCCTGTTTTGTGCTCCCTTTATTCCTTCACAGGATGAGGGCGTCACTGGCTAGGCAGCATTTATTGCCCATCCCTAATTGCCCAGAGGGCAGTTAAGAGTCAACTACATTGCCATGGGTCTGGAGTCACATGTAGGCCAGACCAGGTGAGGATGGCAGTTTCTTTCCCTAAAAGGTGTTAGTGAACCAGGTGGGTTTTTCCCAACAATGGATTCACAGTCATCATTAGATTCTTAATTCCAGATAGCTATTGAATTCAAATGCCACCATCTGCCGTGGCAGGATTTGAACCCAGGTCCCCAGGCTATCACCTGGCTCTCTGGATTAACAGTCCTGCGACAGTACCACTAAACCATTGATTCCCATTAATCCAGCAAGGTTTGATCCGTCAAATCTTCCACTGGAGATTTCTAGACTCTGATTCCTTGTCAGTGTAAAAGTGTGCAGCACACCTTACAGCAGGACTGCATTTAATAAAAATGTGTCTTAATTTGATGACAGATACTCACCATCCAGTGTGGGCCCCACCAACACTCTCCCTTCAGCTGTTGGGAAAATGCACTGCCTCTCACCCCCAACATGCCCCTCTTTTAAAAACGTTATCTTTTTTTAAAAAAACGCTCTCGAGAGGTGAATCTTATAACCGAGACAGGTGGGTCAATAACATCGTCACTGCACAGACTCTATCAATACGAAACTTTCGGAGAACGCCTGAAGAAGGACTGAGGCTCTGAAAGCTTGTGCTTTCAAGTAAACCTGTTGGACTATGACTTAGTGTTATGTGACTTCTGACTTTGTCCACCCCAGTCCAACACCAGCACCTCTGCATCGTCGCAATATGAAACTCACCACACATCTGCGACCTGAAATTCAATCCACTTGGTAGCCAACAGCACAGAAGTGACCAGGAGGATGTGACCAGGATGGTGCTGAGCAAAACCAAGGTTAACACCAGACCCTTGCCAAGGAGTTCATGTGGGAAAGAGGGCTAAAAGGAAACGTCGCTCCCTGAATTTACAACATTCTAAAATCAAGGAGGAAAGCCAGCTTGTGTTTTGCTCCCAGTTGCAGGAACTGGAAAGTACAGAGCAGGGAAAATCCAGCTTTTTGCATTATCAAGTTTCAAGGCAGACTTGATAAACAGTAGAAAGAGAAAACACAAATCCAAAACCAGCTGTCATCTTAGCCAATCCAGGAGATTGCATATGATGCAAACTAAGTTGTTATTTTTAATTGTTCATTTGTGAAATATGGGCATTGCTGGCCAGGCCACATATTGCTCAACCCTAATTGCCCAGGGGGAAGTTAAGAGTCAATCACATTGCTGTGGGTTTGGGGTAAAACATAAGCAGGACCAGGAAAGGATAGCAATTTCCTTCTCTAAAGGACATTGGTGAATCAGTTGGGGTTTTCCAACGATTGATAATAGTTTAATGGTCATCATTAGACTTGCAATTCCAGATTTTGTTTTGAATTCAGATTCCACCATCTTTCTTAGGAGGATTTCTACCCAGAAATGTCCCCCAGAACAAGGATTGATGGTGCAGCCATAATACAGCTAAGCCATCGTCTACCCTCACACCTGAAGAAGCAAGTTGCATCTTGGTGTAGCAATCAGACCAATCATTGACGCAGAGTCAAAGAACGAAAATTTCCAGTCAGGAAATTGTAAGCATCTTAGAGCTCGAATACTGTTGTAATGTGGAAAAGTAGCACTCCATTTGCGCACAGCAAGCTCCCATAAACTGCAAAGCAATAATGACCAGGTAACCACTTTTTCGCGATGAGAGGTGAAAAATAAATATTATCCTGGGAGAACTCTCCCACTTAGTGCCCTGGGATCTCTCAAGCCCGCCAAAAGCACAGGCTGTGGTTTAATATCTCATTCAAACAATGGCACATCCTGATGGAATTGCAACCAAATTATTTTTCCATCCACGTCCTAATTCTTCATCACACAAACCTGGAGTCGCGGTACAACCTAATAGCCTGTTTTCTACCTTGCTACCTCTCTCTCACCCTTCCTTGACAAATCTCTCCTCATATAATATCATTTTACATGATACATCATCGAATTAATTTAAGAACACTCCTGTGAAGCACCTTGGGACGGTAGAAAATGGTGCTATACAAATGGAAGTTGCAACTGTTGGACAGCAGTTCTGCATCGGTGCCTGCCCAGCAGTTAAAGTCAATGGGAGGAATTGTTTGGTTACAGCAATAATTGACTTTTGATATACATTCCTCTTCCAATAGCTCTTCACTCATGTCCCCAGGACCTTTCAAAGTGCTTCTGAAGCAATGACTGACTATTGGTAGCCATAACGAAGCAAAACAGCAAAGTCAATTTGCAAGTGACAGATTACTTGGGGTGACTTTTAGCGCCAAAAACAGGCAAGGGTCTGTTGTTCTGATGAGTTACTAGCCATGTGATCCTTCAACTAAAGCTCATTCAGAAGGACAGCACCCCTGACAAACAGTAATTATGGAGTATTAACCAAGATTTACACATCGCATTCTGAACGAGGCCTGTCTCCACAACCCTGTGAGCACTCTCAAATCAGATACACAGTTTCTTGAAGGATTGCAGCCTCACCTCATGACTGACTTTCCTACCTGCAAACAGTACAAACCTCTAACAGCCTGTCCACTCAGAAATGCAGTGGCAGTGACAGGTTATCAGCCCTTCAAACTTGTCCTGCCATTCAATGAGATCACGGTTCACCCATACTTCAGTTCACGTTATTCTCTTTCTTAAATTCATTCCTGGGACTTGGGCATCTCTGGCTGGGCCAGCATTTATTGTCTGAATCCTAGTTGCCCCCTGGAGAAGGTGGGGGTGAGATGCCTTCTTGAATCTCTGCAGTCCATGTGCTGTAGGTAGACTCACAATGCCCTGAAAGAGGGAATACTGGGATTTTAACCCAGTGATACTGAAGGAACAACAATATATTTCCAAGTCAGGATGGTCAGTGACTTAGAGTGAAAGTTTCAGCTGATGGTGGTCCCATATATCTTCTTCCTTTGTCCTTCTAGATGGAAGTGGTTGTGGGAGATGCTGTCTGAAGGAGCCTTGGTGAATTTTTACAGTTAATCTTGCAGACGGTACACACTACTGTTATGGAGCATTGGTGGTGGAGGGAGTGGATGTTTATGTGGTGCCAGTCAAGGGAACTGTTTTGTTCTGGATGGTGCCAAGATTCTTAAGTGCTGTTAGAGCTGCACCCATCCGGGAGTCCGGAGTTTCCAAACATGCTCCAGCCTCATTACTTGCTTTGATTCCATAGTTCTCAATACCCTCACACAACAAAAATCTATTCACCTGAGTTTTCATTCGACAGACTCAAACACATTTTGAGTGTGTTCCGGCATCTTAAGGGTGTACTTCCCAATATCACCAAAATAACACAAAGAACAGCAGGTGCTAGAAATCAGAAACAAAAACAGACATTGCTGGGAAAACTCAGCAGGTCTGACAGCATCTGTTGAGCGAAAGCAGAGTCAACATTTCCGGTCCGGTGACCTTTCTTCAGAACATCAAAGTTGTCTGACCTGTTGAATTTTTCCAGCAATTCTTGTCTGCATTTTCTTTCTGACATCATCCCTGAAGGACTTAAAATAAGGGTTAAGGCTTTTTGCTCTCTTCATCCTGACCCTACTTGAAGGAAATACAGTAGACAGACAGTAACTAGCAGTTACTGTCATCACTTAGTTCACCCCCTAATCTATCGTCCCGAGAATGTGGACTGATGTAGGCCGATGGCCTACTCTATAAACCTGTCCTCCTAACTAGCCTGTTGAACTCTGACTAACTCAATGCGTAACAGCAAAAAGTTACATTTCAACTGTATTTGCAAAAGTACACTTAGGGAGTCGAAATAGCAGGCAAGATGCAGCTGTAGCCCTTTAACCCTTTACTTTGGGATCCAGTTCAGAGATGTAACAAGAATGCCTCACATCCAGGATCTGAAATGCCCCTCAAGGCTGAGGGGAGGGGTGGGGCGAATAGGTCAGGGGAGCGGTCTCTCATTTCCTAGAACTCCCTGCTGTGCCTAGCAGCTCTGGTGATTTTATGTCCTGTTAGCTGGAGATTAGATTGCTGGTAAGGGAACACAGAGGGCAAGCGGGAAAGCCCTTTTGAAGTTTACAAAATAAAAAAAGTCACAATTATCCATCTAAGAGAGAAGGAAAAATAGCTTGATGCGCAGAATAGTTTATTTACAAACAAAAGCCTATTACTACTACACAGGTCAGATTCAGGAAGATGTCATAAAGTTTTTTTACGTGAAGGAGCACACTGTTTAATTACTGCACTCGCAGCTTTAACTCATTGTTATAATGCACTATTAATCCAAACACAGCCACAATGTTTCACATTGTGGATCACTTGTTTGGCACATCCTTTTCTGGTGAATAATATAAATGACATTCAGGCCTAAGTGCCCTACAAATCCATCTTTTCATTCTACACCAATCTTACCTTTTGATCTGGGCTATTCACACTGTCCTGCACAGAACAGCAGTGGTAGTTGTGCAGGGGTAGTGTCCCTGCCTCTGAGCGCGGACTCCATTCCCATCTCGGAATCAATAGCTCTGGAAAGTACTCTCATAACGCAGTTGATTGTCAAACTGCAAATCCTTCTGAACTCACACGACTGGTGGGTGATAAAAGCAGGAGAGATTCCTGGTCAGTCACTTCATGGAAAGAGCATCTACCATCACTATCCACAGCTCCAGGCTACATTATACATGTAAAAACTGCATATTGCCACACATTTCAGTCTCCTGTGCTAAGCTGTAACATGCCACTACATAGAATGTGCAGTCCATTTGACCCAAAACATCTCTTTCTACTCAGTATATTCTATCTCCTCTCGCCAGCCTTTAAGCACTGTGCTCTTTCCTCACCCTGGGCACAGTGGATACTGATTCATACAGACAAAGCAGTACCAGATGCAGACACAGATCCCTATCATTAAGAAAACGAGTCATTAGCTTTGGGCTACTGACAGGAAATAAAATCAACCAGACTTCCTGTTCATCACACAATTACACATTGCAGTCCTGGAGGTTGAAATTATAACCCTGGTTATTTGCTGCTGGAACACTAGATGGGGATATGAATTGGTACATGGACTGACCCAACGCCCATTTCCCCACTGGTAGGGTAACTGGAATGACCATTCACCAAGGGAAGAAGGGAATGTCTGCATGCTTCTAAAACTGACCAAGGCAGAATCATTCGGTGGAATGGGAGAGAAAGACGGGGCAATCACTTGTCTAACAAATAAATGACTTTTACAGATTGCGACCAATCACAATTCACAGAGTGGCTACCCCTGACATCAAGGCAGCATTTGGCCACATGTGACATCAAGGAGCCTGGGGAAACATTGAATCATTGAGAATCAGGGGGAAAACTCTCCAACGGTTGGAGTCATACCTGGCATGTAGGAAGATGCTCGTGGTTGTTGGATGTCAGTCATCTTAGCTCCAGGACATCCCTGCAGGAGTTCCTCAGGGTAGTGTTCTAGGCCCAACCATCTTCAGCTGCTTCATCAATGACCTTCCCTCATCATGAGGTCAGAGTTGGGGGTGCTTGCCAATGATTGGACGACTTGTGACTCCTCAGATACTGAAGCAGTCCGTGTTCAAATGCACCAAGACCTGGTCAATATCCAGGCTTGGGCTGACAGGTGGCCAGTAACATTCACTCCACACAAATACCAGACAATGAGCGCCTCCAACAAGAAACAATCTAGCCATCGCCCCTTGACATTTAACAGCATTACCTTCACAGAAGTCTATCCACCACCTAAAATGCACAAGTCACAATTGGGATAAGTCGTGGAGTCTGCTTAAACAACACAAGAAGCTCAATAAAACAACCTGTTTGATTGGCATTCCAGCCACCATATTCAGCATTCACTCCCTCTACCATTTCAACAGTAGCAGTAGTGTGTGTGTCATCTACAAGATGCACTGCAAAAACTCATTGAGACTCCTTCAACAGCATCTTCCAAACCTGTGATCCCTACATCCTAGAAAGACAAACACGCATGGGAGAACCCAAGTTTCCCTCCAAGCCCAGCTTGGAACAACGTCGCCATTGCTACACTGTCACTGGGTTAAAACCCAGGAACTGCCTTCCTTCTAATCGGCACCTGAAACAGGCGGACTGCAGCGGCTCAGAAAGGCAGATCGTCACCACCTTGTCTAGGGTACCCAGGGATGGGTAATAAATGCTGGTCCGGCCAGCAAGGCCCACGTCCAATGAAAACAAAAGACCAAAACCTGTCGCAGAGCTAATTAGCCACATCGCCAGAATGTCTGCCAAACATTACAGCCCACAATACACGCGCGTGAAATTGTTGCTTTCGCACATCACTTTAAGTTTGTAGTTTGTGATTTTGATTTTGTCCTCATGGACTTGAGCATACCAGTCTGACATTTCAGTACAAGCTCTGGCCATGCTGCATGGTTGGAGGTACTGTCTTTCTCATGAGAAGTTAAACCAGGTCCTTCCTCCCCTTTTAGGCGAATGGAATAGATCTTGCGGTATCATTTTGAAAAAGAGCAGGGCTCTTCTTCCTGGCGTCCTGGCCAATATTTGTCCCGCAGTCAGTCACTAAAAAAAACTTAATATCATATGGCAATTTTTTGGGGGAACTTCCTACATGAAAATTGTTTCCTACAATAAAACAACACTTTTCAAAAAAAGTGCTTAGTTGACTTAGCACTTGGGAGATATGGCAAGGTCATAAAAGGTGCCATATAAATGCAAGTTTTATCATTCACGTCTGAGAAATGAACACTTCAATATCTTCTGCAGTAGTAGAAAAAGCAGAGTGTGGGGGAGTTATAGATCCAATCCTCTCATGCTGTATCAATGTCGGTTTCCACTTGAATTGGTATTCTTGTGAATTGTCCTGATGAGTGTCAGGCAAAAAACTGACAAAATGTGTCTTTTTTCAGCAATGCTCAAGTTGCATATCCTTAGAGTAAGTCATAGTCCTTTTTGATGAATTAATTAATTACTTCCTTGACAAACACAACAGCCAATCTGCACATAGATTCCTTAGGATTCCTTAGGCGTAATTGAAATGCAACTGTAATCTGCCAATTTCACACAAAGAAAATGACATTAATGACCAACTAAACTGCTTCCACTGTGGGATAGGTATTGGTCTGAAAAAAGTCTTGAACTTATAAAGTGATTTCCAGGATCATAGGAAAGACCAGGATTAGGGTCGATCCTGAATTGCTGTTGAATTGAGTGGCTTCCTAGACCATTTCAGAAGGTATTTAAGAACTGGCTACATTGCTGAGAGTCTAGAGTCACACGCAGGTGAGACTTGGGTAAGAATCACAGATTTCCTTTCCTGAAGGACATTACTGAACCAAAAGGGTTTTCACAACAATGTTAGCTTGATCGTGAATATCACATAGTGGTTTTCAGTTCTAGATTTTAGTAATTGAATTTAAATGGTCTAGGAGGCTTCAACCCACATCCTCAGAGCTAGGTCTTTGGATTACAAGACCAGTGATATTGCCACAATGCCACTACCTCTCCCAGTCAGTTGGATGCAGGTGATCCCAGAGTTTTGAAACTCAGTGGTGTTTGCTCCATGTTCTACAATGCAGAATTGTTATGGTACAGAAGTAGGCATTTCAACACATCATGTTAGCACTGGCTCTCTGAATATTTGTTGCCAATATCCTGCCTTTTACACGTAACTGAATACCTCAGCTAAAGTTGACTCCACTGCTCTTCCAGGCAGTGCATTCCCTAATTCACATTCCCATCACTATGCACTGAGTGAATAAAAAAGCTTCTTCTCACCTCACAGTTGCTTCCTTTGCAAAATTCCTTAAAACCTTATCCTCTGGTTCTTGAAGTACTCACAAGTGCAAATAGTTTCTCCCGATATACTGTCTTTAGAAAGTAGCACCGACACTCAGTAGCAGCAGTGGGTGACATCTACAAGATGCACTACAGAAATTCACCAAAGATCCTCGGGCAGCACCTTCCAAAGCTTCAACCACTTCCAACTTGAAGGACAAGGGTAGCAGATACATGAGGACACCAACCCCCTGCAATTTCCCCTCCAATCTACTCGCCATCCTGACTTGGAAATATATCGTTGTTCCTTCACTGTCGCTGAGTCAAAATCCCGGAATTCTCTCCCTAATGGCATTGTGGGTCAACCCACAGCACACGGACTGCAGCGGTTCAAGAAGGCAGCTCACCACCACCTTCTCAAGGGGAACTAGAGACTGGCAATAAATACAGGAATGCCCACAAATGGAATCCCAGAATGTGCTTCATGAGTGCATTAAGTCCCATTTTCAGCACAAGTCTATCTAATTCATTCATACTCTTAATAAAACATCATTTTGCTTCCCAAAAGCAAAATATTGCAAAAATAAAACAACTTTCTTTGAGAATCTCCTCTCAACATTTTGCAATTAAGTTGTTTGGACATTTTTTTTTGTCCAGAGTAGATGGGAATCGAACAGGCAGGGGAGAATGGTGGGTGGTGGTGGCGGCATTTGTAATATTTTAAGGTACCTGCTCAATATTATCACAGCAATGTAGTGCAGGTGATGGAATGGTTTTATCAAAACCTATTCACTCTGGGACCCCAATTAAACTGTTCACATTGTCATAAAGCAATGCCAAATGTCTTCAGGTGATAGCTTTAAGAGCAGAAAGACGCTGGGAATACTCAGCAGGTCTGATAGCATCCATGGCCAAATGGGGAGAGATACAGTGTTCGCGTCCAGCAGTACAGTTCTGAAAGTGCTGTCATATTTGACTCGGGAGCACTTTTGTTTCATTTTTATTTCCAGCAGCCACGCTCTCAGCACTCTACAGCAAGAACCTTTCAAAATAAAGAGAGAATCCTAAGCACAAATGACCCCTGCCCCTTTTAAGTACCTGTTTAAAAAAAGTAATAAATAAAGTTGCGGCTATCAGTTTAATTTCTCATCAACAAATAGCTCTCTCCTTGGAATGCAGGGAGGTCAGGAGAAGTGTTTGGAGTAAACATCTCCTTGGTTGTGAAATGAAATAAACTGTTTTCCTCTCAGAGTTCAGAATGTCCAAACACTGCTGTAACATGGACCTCCCCACTGTGTTAGATATGTTCCCTATTTGAACTGAATACCATCAAATCATATTTGTTGAACAGTTTGGTGTCAAGATAAAAATAGACACAGGCAAAACCTACCTGCAAAAGGTAACATTTATAAAAAAGTTAATATTTGCATTCGAGTACAGCTTCTTCCCCTCTGTTATCAGACTTTTGAACAGACCTATCATATATTAAAGTTGATCTTTCTCTGCACCTTCCCTGTAGCTGTAACACTATATGCATCATTCTGTTCTATTACCCTGAAGTACTTATGTAAGGTATAATTTGCCTAGATAGCACGCAAAACAATACTTTTCACTGTATCTCAGTCCGTGAAAATAATCAAATCATTAAACAAAATAACAAGATATCCGTGGAGGATTTACCCAGGGACAGCAGAGCACAAAAAGCATCTGACAAGGGATTGTTCTCTAGTTAATAACTTTCCATCAAAATAAATCGTGAAATTTCTCAGAAACTGACAAACGTTTTTAAAAAGCCCCTGGGGAAAACAAGAGCATCAAGTCTCCGGACTGAGATTACTTTAAAATCTTGTTTTGTGATCCATCTGTATACGCGCAGTCTGCTGCAATCGGTGATTAGCAGGTTTAAACAAGAGAGAAGGGGAGAGAAAACTACAATAATAATCAAGAGAGGTCAGAAATACACATGCGAAGTAAAAAGGCAAGCATGCTCCCCCTCCCATTCAGCATTAAGTTTTCAGTTACCTGTCTGGAAAGAAGATCCGATGGAGAGAAAGCAAACAACATTCAGATCTCTCTCTCCCTACACTTTGTCTCACATTTTTATTGAAGTCTTGCTCGCTGGCTGTGCACCCATTTAATACGAGTGAGGGCGCTTTTTCCCCTCCTGTTGGGATCGCACATCCCATCCCCATTGACTGAACGGGAAAGGAGAGGAGGGGGAACTTGAGAAAATATGCCTTCTGCTCGCAACCATATTAGGAAGACAGCGAAAAAAAAATATCGTGGAATATCTGGGAGGTTCAGTCATGGTGAGTCATTGGTCGGACGCTGGGTCCTGGTGCCTCCCCCTTCCCATGACAAGTGGGGAAGACACCGAGATAGGTTTTAAACATCTGGATCAGAGCATATGTCCCAGACCAGTCTCCTCCCACCCTCACCATCTCATCCTATCAGCATAGCCTTCTATTCCTGTCCCCCTCATGGCTTTCGCCATTAAATAAATTCATCTTCAACCACTTTCTGTGATAGGGAGTATCACATTCCGACCAATCTCTGAGTTTCTTCTGAATTCCCCGCTGGATTTATTAGGATCTGACTTCTACTGCTATCCCTGCAGATGGAACCAAACCATTTTTCCCTCATCTAACCTGTCAAAGAGTCACATTTTTAATTATCTTTAATTAAATCTCCAATAATCTTCACTTTCCAGTCAAACGTTCGGTGTATTCCCCATTCAGTGTAGCCTCTCAGTCAGATACACTGAGATCAAGGTTCGATCAGGCCTGGAGCTTGTTAGTGATGCCAGTGAACCAGGTTTTAATGATTTGATTTGATTTGGTTTATTATTGTTACACGTACCTAAGTACAGTGAAAAGTTTTGTTTTGCCTGCAATACAGGCAGATCATACCATACGAAGACACGAAGATCTTAGGGTGATTGTACAGAGCAAGGAATACAAAGTTATACCTGCCCAAGTCTTATTAACACAGTACCTGATAGCTATCTTATTTAAATAGATTGCTACCGCAGCTCATAACTTCTCTCCAACAACTGCTAGTAACAATAATTTGGATTGTAACACCAGAAGAAGTAGAAATAGCAGTAGGCCATTCAGACCCTCGAACCTGCTCCACAATTCAAAAGGACCATGGCTGATCCAACATTTCCCATGTCCACTTACTTGCTATTTCCTCATAATTCTTGATTGCCTATCTATCTATCTGTCTATCTATCTATCTAATCTCCTTCTTAAATATACACAAGGACTCTACCCCCACAGCTCTCTGTAGCAAGAAATACCAATGACTCACAACCCTCTGACTGACACCTCTTTATTCTGAGAATATACCCACTGGCCCTAGACTCTCCCACGAGGAGAAGCATCATCTCACTTGTCAAAACCCATCCATAGAGGCTAGGAATACTGTGATGAGTAACTCACCTCCTGACTCTCCAAAACCTGTCCACCCTCTACAAAGCACAAGTCAGGAGTGTGATGGAATACTCCATGGGTGTAGCTCCAAGAACACAATAGAAAATTGACAGCCTCCGGGGCAAAGCAGCCCACTTGATTGGCATCACATCCACAAGCATCCACTCCCTCCATCATTGACAGTCAGTAGCAGCAGTGTGTACTAACTATTAAATGCACTGCAAAAATGCACTAAAAATCCTCAGACAGCAGCTTCCAAATCCATGAATACGTCCAGAAAGACAAAAGCAGCAAATACTGGGAACGTCTCCAAGTTCCCCTCCAAGCCACTCACCATCCTGACTTGGAAATATATCACCGCTCCTTCACTGTCACTGGTTCAAATCCTGGAACTCTCTCCTTAAGGGCATTGTGAGTCTACTTGCAACACATGTACAGCAGTGAATCAAGAAAGCAGTTCACCACCATCTTGTCCAAGGTAACTAGGGACAGGCAATAAATGCTGCCCAGTGAGTGACACCCAAATCCCCTGAATGAATATAAAAAAAACCTTCAAAAAATACTTCGTAGACAAGTTGGTGGAATGAGCAGCCTATTCAGCCTCTCCCTGTAGCTCAAACCTTCAAACCCTGGCAACATCCTTGTAAATCTTTCCTGAATCCTTTCAAGTTTCAGAACATCTCTCCTACAGCAGGAAGACCAGAATTGAACTCCTGCTCCTCCATCTTGTGGTCTTACGGAGTGATGGAACAGTCTGTATTCACCGGGGTACACACAGCAGCAATAATAGTGACTGAAAACGCAACAACATCTTGGGCAGAAGCTGCTTTTCTGCTTCTCTTTTTGTATGGTAGCTGCATAAAGCAAACTATTCAGGCCAAAGCTTTTGGTGTGAGAGTGTGGGCTATCTTGGAGGCTGCTTGTAAATTTCCTTAGGAGGGAGATGTTCAAAGATGGAGCTTCGAGGACTGATTAGGAACTTTCCAGTGAAATGATGAAGGTGATTTAATCTTTCGTTCACTGACCAGTGTTTCCCATGACTGGTTCTGGGTGATTGCTGACTGTTGGTGAGGCAGGTTTGACATTTCAGGTTGTATTACTTGGCTCTCTAATAATGGCATGTTGCCATTCATTCAAACAGTTCACTGCCAGTCTTCAAGGTTTTAGCTTTGCTGGGTTTCCTTACTTGGTGCCATTGGACTCAGGGTCCAACTCCTCCATAAATAAGCAGAAATCATCAGCCCCTCTCTGTCTCCTGAAACCTCCAGCACTGACAGGAGGAAGACAGGAATTATTTATAAGCCCCTTCCTGTCATCCTCAACTCACACAGACTTACGGCAAACATGTCGCATTCCTCATTGTCTTTGAGTTTTGTTCCTGGATATCCTTACTAACATTATTGTGAAATCTCATGGACTACACTGAGAACGCAAGGAGTTATTCCAATCCTGCCTTGTCAGAGTAACTAAGAAAAGGGAATGAACATTAGCCTTGATATCTTCAACCACAGCACACTTAGACATCTTTTGAAGAATTGTTTCTGGTGATTTCAATATTCTGTACATTAACTTGTAAACTCTCTGGGGGAAATAAAATTGAACAAAATAAAACATCTCAAATGCTCTTATGATGTTGCAATAATCAGAGGAATTTGTAACCATCTCCATCTTGTTAAATATCAACAAAATGATCAAACACTTAAGTTTAAGCAGACTTCATTGATTCTCTGCAGGAAGGTATGTAAATCTGTGACTACATTTCCACATTCCCAGAAGTGAGTGCATTTCAAAGTGGTGTTTATTGAGCTGTAAACTGCTTTCGGACAGCCTGAGATAATGAACTATGCTATATAAATGCAATTGCTTCTTTCTTGTTACCTGGTGACAGAACTGACCCCATGTCTCAGTGTAAGCCCATAGTGACAACAGGGAGGCTTGATTGAGCCGCATTATAGTAGTAACCTCACAACGGGGGATACTTATCACTTGGCACCAATGGTGGTGGCATTCTCTATTTATTTCTCTCCTTAGAGTCAATATGAGTCATAGAGTTGTACAGTGTGGAAACAGACCCTTCAGTCCAACTTGTCCATGCCGATCAAATATCCTAAATTAATCTAGTACCATTTGCCAGCATTTGGCCCATGTCCCTTTAAACCCCTCCTATTCATATACCCATCCAGATGCCTTTAAAATGTTGTAATTGTACCAGCCTCCACCACTTCCTCTGGCAGCTCATCCCATATATACACCACCCTCTGTGTGAAAAAGTTGCCCCTTAGGTTTCTTTTAAATCTTTCCCCTCTCTTCTTAAACCTATGCCCCTCTAGTTTTGGACTCTCCTACCCTGGGAAAAAGACCTTGGCCAATCACCCTATCCATGCCCCTCATGATTTTATAAACCTCTATAAGGTCACCCCTCAGCCTCCGACGCTCCAGGGGAAAATAGCCCCAGCCTATTCAGCCTCTCCCTATAACTCAAACCCTCCAACCCTGGCATTATCCTTGTAAGTCTTTTCCGAGCTTTTCAAGTTTAACAACATTTGTCCTACAGCAGGGAGACCAGAATTGAACGCAGCATTCCAAAAGTGGCCTCACCAATGTCTTGCACAACCACAGTATGACCTCCCAATTCCTATATTCAATGTGCCGACCAATAAAGCCAAGTGTATCAAGGAACTTTCAAGGAACTATGAAGAATGATACTTAAGGTAATGGCTAACTCCTGATTAGATTGTCATTCAAACTAGCTGAAGGTAATGCCCTTTGACCAAGGGAGGCTGACACCAAATTTGAGTCTGATCCTTTCTCAGCAAACAGGGAAATAACTTCCTTGACCTTTGAATTGCTGAATGATATTCCGACTCTTGGGCTGTGATTGAATTTCTGGTTTTTTTTGAATTTCTAGATCTCTTCTTGCTTTTCCTCACATGTCATTGGCAGATATTTTCCTAATCAACCTATTCAGAGATATTGTTACAGACCTCTGCAACAAGTGGAACTTGAACACGGGTCTCCTGGCTGAGAGGTAGGGACACTGCCAACTGCACCTAACTGGTGGGATTCATTGTTTGATGATCACCATTTTTGAGTGCATTATGAACACACTTTCTATTGAATCCTGAAGTGGGAATTGACCCCAGACCTTCTGGGACAGGAACCAAAGACATTACCACCGCACCACAGGGCCTCCCTCAAAACTGAGTTGGAAGCAACACCTAAACAAAGGTTTAAACCTTGGAGTAAAAACCGAAAGAACTGTGGATGCTGTAAATCAGGAACAAAAACAAAGTTGCTGGAAAAGCCTAGCAGGTCTGGCAGCATCTGTGAAGAAAAAACAGAGTTAATGTTTCGGGTCCAGTGACCCTTCCTCAGAACAGACCCTTCTGAGGAAGGGTCACCGGACATAAAACGTTAAATCTGATTATTCCTGTGTTTAAACCTTAGAGTGTCAGCTTAAAAATTTTATATTCTACCAGCTATAAGGAGAAGCTAGAAAAACTTGGATTGTTTTCTCTTGAGCAATGCAGGCTGAGTGGGAGACTTGATAGAAGTCTATAAAATTATGGGATGCATAGATAGGGTTGACAGTCAGAATCTTTTTCCCAGAATTGAAATGTCTAATACTAGGGGACATGCATTTAAGTTTAGAGGGAGAAAGTTCCAAGGAGATGGGTAGAGCATGTTTTTTACACAGATAGAAGTGGGTGTCTGGAACACACTGCCAGGAGTGGTGGAGGCAGATACGATAGGGGCATTTAAGGGACTTTTAGATAAGCACATGAACATGCAAGGAATGGAGGGATATGGACCAAGGGCAGGCAGAAGGGATTAGTTTAATTTGTGTCATGTTTGGCACAACATCATGGGCCGAAGGCCCCATTCCTGTGCTGGACTGTTCTATGTTCAGCTGAGTTACTCTTATCACAGGCATCTCCTTATCTCCCAGCTCAGAGAATATGGTATAAAATACTGTGGTATTGCTTCAAATGGAAGAGATGTACTTTGTATATATTACATGTAAATTAGAATTGCATCCATATTAGCCAGAATAAAATGATTTGTATCACATTAATGTAGGATCTTCTTAAATTGTATGGATAGCATGATGCCATTCAGAAAAGGTGATATACCATCTAAGCTTTTTGCCTTGAATTCATCAGGACAGACGCAAGAATGCCAAATTTCAGAGGGAGCAACACGAAATGCTCCATCAGGAAAGGGGGATGATTCATTGCTGAGCAGATCGGTTAAGGGGTTAGACCTCAAGCCTCCTCATCATCGATTAAAATCATGGCTAATCCATTACTCCGCATTCCAGCCTAACCCCAATAACCTTTCGCCCTCCCTTTATTTCCCAAATATAACGGAAAAATGCTTTAAAGCTTCTTTCAATCTATATCTGTTTCTTCCTTTCACTTTCCACTCCTCATTTTCTCTTCATCTTCCTCTTTCTCCTTTTCTTCTCTTTCTTGCCCTCTCTTTCTCTTCTTCTATTTTTCTCTGCTCCATCCTCTTCCTTCATCTTCATCTCTGACTGCATTTACTTTCGACTCGGCCACCTTCAATCTTTCATCCAGCATCCCCCCCCTTTCACCAATTACTCCCAACCTTTTCTTAGTGTTTGCTATGTTTAATGCATCTTTACATTGATGTAGAATCACAGAGCATAGCAGGAGACCATTTGGCCCATTGTGTTTGTGCTGGCTGTCCGAAACAGCTCTTTAATTAGTCCTGTAAACAAAAAATGCTTGAAGCTAACGTTTCAAATCAAGATGATTCTTCATCAAAACATGGCAACTCTGATGAAGACCTGAAATGTTAGCTTGCTCTCTCTCCATGGATGCTGCCTAGCCTGCTGTGATCTCCAGTATTTCTTGTTTTTGGTCCAAATTTCAGCATCTGCAGATATTTTCTTCCTCTTTAATTAGTCTCACTGTTCCCACTTGATCCTAATAAACCTAGAAATGTTTCCTTTTCAGGTGTTTATTCATTTCCTCTTGAGCATTGCTATTGAATCTGCTTCCACTGTACTTTCAGGCAATGCATTCCAGATCTAAGTAATTGCCATGTGTAAAGAATTATTCTCACTTCTCTGGTTTATTTTTTCAATCAACATTAACCTGTGTTCTCTGATTGCTGGCCCTCCTATCAATGGAAGCAATATCTTTTATGTTATTAACCAAACCCGTCTCTCACAAAAACCAAAAGAACTGCAGATGCTGTAAACTAAAAACAAAAAACAGAAGTTTCTGGAAAAACACAGCAGGTCTGGCAGCGTCTGTGAAGAAAAACTACAGTTAATGTTTTTGGTTCCTCAGAAAGGGTTCAGGCGCTTTTCCGGCAACTTCTGCTCTTGTTCCTGATTTATAGCATCCGCAGTTCTTTTGGTTTTTACTTGTTGTCACATAGTCTGCCATTACACACTACCTACTGTTAGCCATTAACAGTTTCCATTAACAGCTATTCACCCTCCCAGCCAGATTGTTATCCACCCCTTTGTCTGTCCAACTGTTCTTCTCTCTCTTTGGGCTCTATCCCCACCTATCATTTACTCCTTACCCCTTCCCCCCAACCTATCTTCTACATATAAACCAACATTTTCTAGCTACCATTAGTTCTGAGGAAGGGTCACTAGGCTCGAATCGTTAACTCTGATTTCTCTTCACAGATGCTGCCAGACCTATTGAGCTTTTCCGGCAACTTCTGTTTTTGCCCCTGTCTCATAGATTTGAATGCCTCAATCATATCCCCTATTAACCTACTTGCTAATGTTCCACATTGTAACTGGTTTGATTGATTATTTTCACATGTACCTAGGTACAGTGAGAAGTTTGGTTTTGCATGTAGTACAGGCAGGTCATACCATACAAAGTGCATTACAGTAATAGGACAGAGGGAGGAATACAACGTTACGGCTGCAGAGAAGGTGCACAAAGAGTGAGATCAACATTAAATTTAAAATTTGAGAGGTCCGTTCAGAAGTCTAATAACAGCGGGGAAGAAGCTGTTCTTGAATCTGTTGGTACGTGTGTTTAAGCTTCTGTATCTTCTGCTTGATGGAGGAGGGCGAAAGAGAGTACAACCAGGGTAGGAGAGGTCTTTGATGATGTTGGCTGCCTTCCCAAGGCAGCGGGAAATATAGATGGAGTCTAATGCTGAACTTGGGGGGATGGTAAAGTGTAATGGTAAAGCCACTGTTTTTTTTCTATCATTCACTCCTTGTGTGTGGACATCTCTGGCAGGGTCAGCATTTATTGTCTATCTCTAATTGCCCAGAGAGTGTGGTGGATCAGTGGGTCTGGAGTCGCATGTAGACCAAACAGTGCAAACACAACAGATTTCATTCATTGTCACTGGACTGTTAATCCAGAGACCCAGGTAATATTCTGGGGACGGGGGTTCAAATCCCACTGTGGTAGATGGTGGAATCTGAATTCAATAAATATCTGGAATTAAGAATCTAATGATGACCATGAACCCATTGTCGATTGTCGGAAAAACCCATCTGATTCACTAATGTCCTTTAGGGAAGGAAACTCATCCTTACCTGGTCTGGCCTACGTCTGACTCCAGACCCACAGCAACGTGGTTGATTCTTAACTGCCCGCTGGGCAATTAGGGATGGGTAATAAATGCTGCTTGGTCAGTGATGCCCTCATCCCATTAATGAATAAATAAAAAAAAATTACTGGACCCAGATGGCTCTTTCCGACAATTACTTATAATTTCATGAGGATTGTTAGACCCTTAATTCAAGATTTTACGGAATTTGAATTACAACATTATGGTAGGATTCCAACCCAGGCCCCCGGAACATTTCCTGTGTCTCTAGATTAATAGTCTAGCAATAATGCCTCAAGGCCATCACCTTTTCAACTGCTGCACCTACATTTGATGTGGGTACATCCAAAATTCCATTTGGGAGGGAGCTTAAGGATTCTGACCCAGTGACGGTGAAGGAATGGCAATGTTTCCAAGCCAGAATGGTGACTGGCTTGGAGGGGAACATATAGGGGCCGGTGTTCCCATGTATCTGCTGCCCTTGTTCTTTTAGATGGAAGTGGTTGTAGGTTTGGAAGGTGCTGTCTAAGGAGTCTTGGTGAATAATAATCCAAAGGCTAATATTTGGCAACATGGGTTAAAATCTTATCCCAGTAGCTGGTGAGTTTTAAATTCTATGAATATAAATGTGGAATTAAAAGCTTCTCTTTATAATAATGATCACAAAACTGTATCATAAAATTGTTGTAAAAACCCATCTGGTCCACTAGGGAAGGAAACATGCCATTCTTAATAAAAACCGAAAGAACTGTGGATGCTGGAAATCAGAAACAAAAACAGAGATTGCTGGAACAGCTCAGGTCTGGCGGCTTCTGTGGAGAGAAATCAGAGTTAACATTTCAGGTCTAGTAACCCTTCCTCAGAATGGATGGCAGGTTCTTAGCTAGTCTGGCCTACATATGTAGACCTATAGCAATCTTGTTGACTCCTGACTACTCTCTGAAATGGCATGGCAAGCCATTCAATTCAAAGGTATTGAGGGACGGGTAACAAATGCAGAATTCTGAGGTGCAGAGGGATCTAAATGTTCTAGTGCATTAATCACATAAAACTAGTATGCATGTACAGTGAGTGATTAAGAAGGTTAATGAAATGCAAGACATTGGTGAGACCACACATCAATACTGCATGCAGTTTTGGTCTCCCTATTGAAGGGTGGACGAAAATGCATGGGAAGTGATTCGGAGGAAGTTTACTAAATTTATACCTAGAATGGGTGGAATGTCTTCTGGGGAAAGATTGGACAGACTGGGCTTGTTTCCACCGAAGTTTAGAAGAGCAAGGAGTTATTTGATTGAAGTGTATAAGATCTTGACATGGTGGAGATAGAGAGTATGTTTCTTCTTGTGGGTAAATACAGAACTAAGAGGTACTAATTTAAAATTAGGGGTCGCCCTTTAGGCCGGAGATGAGAGGAATTTCTGTCATTCAGTGGATTGTGAAACTTTGTAACTCACTTCCTCAGAAGGCGGTGGAATTCAATATTTTTTAAGTGGAGGTAGATGGATTCTTGTTAGACAAGGAATCAAGCGTAAAACAGGATAAATGTGGATATGAAAATTGAAACAAAAACAAATCAGCCGTGATCTGTGGATAGTGGAGCATGGGTGATGGGCCGAAAGGCCTATTTAAGTTCTTAATGCACAGATGTTCAGATGTGTGTTTGAATGCAAATTGTGCCCACATCTCTTGAAAGATTAAATTAAATTAAAGCAGAGCAAGACAAGAAGTTGAAGCCATCTGGATCGCATTAACTACAAAAATTCTTTAATCTTTAGTAAGCGTAACCTCTGAACCCCAGTTAATATTGAAATGTTGTTTTATCAGTGCCTTGGACACAACAATGAATTTATATTAGTCTCTGGAGTTCAGATCTTTATGAACTGTGTGTATCTTTATTTCAGTTGTAATGTCTAGCCGAATAGGCCAACCATGGAATCCAGAGAATAAAAGGCTCTAAGATTGCAAAAGAGCAAGGAAGAGTTATGTTGTGTTCGTCTAATGTCTTTCTTGACCTCAGGACAACCCAATGAAACATTTTAGAAGTGCGGTTATTGTTACAAAGTAGGAAAAGTAAGAAAATAGAGATGAACAGTACATGCTTCCCAGCAGTGATGCCCTCATTCTGTGAATGAATTTAAAAAAAGTGTTGGTCAATTGGTGCACAGGAAGCTTCCACAAACAGCTAAGTAATAAATGGCAAGGTAATCTGTTTTATTGATACCGCTTGATAGACAAATGTTTGCTTATCTTAACAGTGTCAGGAGGTTTTTTACATTGAACTGCAACAGCTGATCGGTTTTGAAGAAGAGTCACATCAGATTCAAAACATTGACTCTATTTTTCTCTCTCCGCAGATGCTGCCAGATCAGCTGAGTTTCTCCAGTTTTATTATCAGACACCATCTGGTCTTGCTTTAATGTCTCATCTAAAAGATAGCATCTGTGCCACAGTGGGACTCCTTCAGTGCTGCCCACAGGTGCTAGTTTCTGGAGCAGGAGTTGAAGTCATGACCTTTTGATTCAGAAGCATGAGCGTACCAATGGAGCCAAGAATGATGCAGTAAGAAGGACTAGTCATAGACCAGTGGTTAGTTAACAGCCAAGACTGGCTTTTAGCAGACTGAGGATGCAGTGGGGGTGGTGCAGGATGCATCAGATCCTGGAAAAGGATGGGTTTGAGTGGGTGATGATGGGAGGAACTTAATTGCAACACAAGGAGGATGCAACTAAAATGTGGAATATAAAGCTAATCTCAGTACTGGTAACCATGACAAACATTGCTGCTTGTCATAAAACCACATCTGGCTCAGTAACAAGCATGGGGCTGGATGAACACAGCAGGTCAAGCAGCATCATAGGAGCAGGAAAACTTGACGTTTCGGGCCTAAAC
>JAHRHZ010000264.1:57925151-57973475 GCA_024137785.1 Ginglymostoma cirratum | reverse complement strand
CGGGCCTAAAGGGTTTAGGCCCGAAACGTCAAGTTTTCCTGCTCCTATGATGCTGCTTGACCTGCTGTGTTCATCCAGCCCCATGCTTGTTATCTCGGATTCTCCAGCATCTGCAGTACCTTTTATCTCTGGCTCAGTAATGTCCTTAAGGGAAGGAAACCTGCCATCCTTACCCAGCCTGGCCTACGCATGACTGAAAACCCAAAGCAATGGTGCAGAAGAGATTTACCAGGATGCTGCCTGGATTAGAGGGTATGAGCTATAAAGAGATGCTAGAAAAACTCAGGCTGTTTTCTCTGGAGTGGCGGAGGCTGAGGGGAGACTTGTTAGAAGTCTATAAAATTATGAAATGCATAGATAGGGTTGACAGTCAGAATCTTTTTCCTAGAGTTGAAATGTCTAATAATAGAGGGCATGCATTTAAGGTGAGAGGGGAATGTTCAAAGGAGATGTGAGGGGCAAATATTTTACACAGAGCGTGGTAGAAGTCTGTTACACACAACTAGGGGTGGTAGTGGAGGCAGATACGATAGGGGTGTTTAAGGACCTTTTAGATAAGCACATGAATATGTAAAGTATGGAGGGATATGGACCAATGGCAGGCAGAAGGGATTAATTTAACTTGGCGTCATGTTTGGTACAACATTGTGGGCTGAAGGGCCCGTTCCTGTGCTGTACTGTTCTATGACTATATCCTAATGTGTCTGGACCCAATGTGACCTAGCAAGCCATTCCATTCAAGGGGCAGTTAGGGGTGGGAAACAAATGGCAGCCTTGCCACATCTCTTGAACAAGAAAAGAAATCCATATGAAAGGATAGAGCGTCAAATGGTACGTTCTGGAATGTTGAAGAAAATAGGATAGGCTTGTTCAGATGGCCAAAGTGTATTGCTATAGGAAATCAAGTGTGATGCTTCCACCAAATGATGCCCCCTTAAAGAGAGGAGGCTAGCAGGGATGGAAATTTCACAGCAGGGGTGTGGTGCTGCTTCAACAAATTAGAAGCAGGGCTTAAAGGGTTAACAAAATCAGAAATTGCTGATTTTTTTCCAGCAATTTCTGATTTTGTTTCTGATTGTTTTCTTTGCTTAAAGGGTTAAGCTTGGCAGAACCAACCACGTGTCCCCCCCTTGCATTTAGAATATTGAGGGTTGATTTAATTGAGATCCTTGAAATAATTAAAGAAGTTAATAGGGTTGAAACGGAGGAATTGTTTCTTCTGCTGGAGTAACATTCAGAGCAAATGGGGCAGAACAGGCTTCCAACATATGGATGGCACCAAACCTGGCAGGAATGTGAGCTATGAGGATGATGCCAAGAGGTGTCTATGGACAGACTGAGTGAGTGGGCAAGAATATGCAATATGATGTGGGTAAGTGTGAAGTTATCGACATTGGCAGGAGGACGGAGGTACAGAGTATTTCTTAAAAGGTGACAGTTTTGGAAAGTGTTGATGTGCAAGGGGATCTAGATGCCCTTGTCTATAAGTGACTGTGAATGTAGTAAGAGGTTACCAAGGCAAAAGGTGTATTGACTTAAACACAAGAGGTATTCATAAAAACATTCAAAGCAGGAGCAGGGGTAGCCTTTTGGCCCTTTGAGCATGCTCCATCATTCAATATGATCATGGTAGAGCCATAGAGTCGTGGAGTTATACAGCACGGAAACGGACTCTTTGGTCCAAATTGTTCCTGCCGACCAGATACCCTAAATTAATCTAGTCCCATTTGCCAGCATTTGGCCCGTATCACTCTAAACCCTTCCTATTCATGTACCCATCCAGATGCCTTTTAAATGTTGTAATTGTACCAGCCTCCACCACATCCTCTGGCAGCTCGTTCCATACACGCACCACCCTCTGTGTGAAAAAGTTGCCCCTTAGATCCCTTTTAAATCTTTCCCCTCTCACCTTAAACCCACGCCCTCTAGTTTTGGACTCCCCTACCCTGGGGAAAAGACCTTGGCAATTCACCCTACCCATGCCCCTCGTGATTTTATAAACCTCTATAAAGTTATCCCTCAGCCTCTGACACTGCAGGGAAAATAGCCCCAGTCTATTCAGCTGCTCCCCATAGCTCAAACCCTCCAACCCTGGCAACATCCTTGTAAATCTGTTCTGAACCCTTTCAAGTTTCACAAAATTCTTCCTATAGTGGGAATGCCAGAATTGAATGGACTATTTCAAAAGTGGCCTAACCAATGTCCTCCATAGCCATAACATAATGTCCCAACTCCTATACTCAATGCACTGACCAATGAAGACAAGCTGCCAAATGCCTTCTTCACTCCTCTATCTCCCTGCAAGTGATAGGGAGACCATGCCATTGATATAGAAGAGCAGCCATGATCTGGAAAGGTGACACTGGTTTGCTGGACTGAACGGTGTGCCCCTGTTCCTATATTCCTAACCTTGAAATGACAATAAGACCCCTTGATGTGATATCAGGAAGCAGTCCTTTACAGAACATGTCATTGTCAGCAGGAACTCTCTCGCCTGCAACGCTGTTGAGGTAGGAGGTCAATTGACAACTTACAAACTAAGGTTGGGAGATGTTAGTTGGCTGGTGGAGGTGGAACCAAGGTGGGTTAAAGGGGTTAAGACATAGATCAGCCACTGAAGGACGAAACAGATTCGAGGGGCTGAATGGCCTTCTCCTGTAAAAATGAAGACAGAACTCAGGAATGGAGTTTCAACTACCAAGGAATCAGATTATTTCTTACACGTCCCTCTTGTTTTTATCCCAGCAAATGCAAAGGGTAGAGAGCTCCTGGTTGGAGCGGAGCTGAGTTATAAACCTTCACTGGTTTTCTACACCTTGTATCAAAATTCGTTCCCGTGCCGAGTGATGTTTGATGAAACTCAGTGCCGGGTTATTTGCTTTTAAATGTCCGAGGCCTTGTTAGACATCAAACCACACCGCTCTCTAACTGCTCACCCTCCCCCGACCACCACCACCAGCCTGGATGCCTGAGCGTGTTTCCAAGTCTGCAACAAGTAAGGTCACCACTCTCGGAGCAGGAAGAGACCGTTCCATGGATAAATGATAAATCAGATATTGCTAAGGTCACCATGAGGTCTTCCCCGTTGCAGACGGCTAAAGCAGCCTTGTCTGCACATTACAGGAAGCTACAGAAACACAGGTCAGTCGGTGAACTGCTGTCTCAAACCAAGTTAAAAAGGAACATTTTGATTGTTTAATTGAAGCCAGATTTATATCCATCTTGTAAGGATAAACAGAAACATACTTTCACAATTCTCTCTTCGTTGTCCAGAATTTGAGTATTGCTGAAAAGAGAGATGAAGCTGCGGAAACTTCCATTGGTACCCAACAGGACAGGTGCAAGAAAGCCAAATTTCAAATAATCACAACGATTTGTACCATGGGAGAAAAACACACTGATTGGTTTGCAAGTCAACTCTGATCCGGGAGTTATTGCCACAACAAAATTAAAGAGGAACTGTAGTCTTTCCAAACACCTGGGCAATTCAAAAAAAAGACCAAGGTGTGATCATATTCCTTTTATTTGCAGGAGAACATGTCCCTGTGTATATTGCTTCCAGCAAGGGTAAATGAACCATCTTACAAGATTCAGAGATAGTAGGAACTGCCGATGCTGGAGAATCTGAGATAACGAGGTGTGGAGCTGGATGAACACAGCAGGCCGAGCAGCATCAGAGAAGCAGGAAGGCTGACGTTTTGGGCCTAGACCCTTCCTCAGAAAAATCTGAATGCTGCTTGGCCTGCTGTGTTCATCCAGCTCCACACCTTGTTATTAAAGATTCCTTGCTCATAGTTTTGAAGAAAAGTAGAGTTATCCCTGATATTCCGACTAATATTCATCCTCCAACAAATGTTACTAAAACAGATTATCTGGTCGTTATTGCATTGCTATCTAGGGGGTAAGTTGGTCATTGTATTTCCCACATTGTGACAGTGACAGTAATACAAAGGACATCTCATTGGCTGTGAATTGCTTTGAGATACTGTGAGATCATGATCAATAAATTCACATCCTTTGTCCTGTCAAATGCAGCAGACTGAAAGGGGCTCATTGTCTATTGAAAAAGACATCACTACTGAGTAAGTTGCACACCCTCAGTGCTTGCTGGAATGTCAGCGAGCCTATGCGTTTATATTCGGAGTGGTGCTTAAATTTACAAACATTTAAAGAATCCCAGCTCAGAAGGAGGGAATTTGTCCCATTGTGTCTATATTGGCTCTGTGCAAGAATAATTCACCGAGTCGCTTGATCGTACAGAATTTGCGTATTGCTGAAAAGCGAGGCTTACATTTTTGATGCTTTTCATCTTGGACCTGTCAGGATGAATGCAAGAATGCCAAATTTCAAACGATTGCAACAATGTGTATGCCATGAAAATGGGTTGCTTTTCAGCATGCTTTTCTGATTGTTTGGCAAGTTGGCCCTGGTAAGCTGGGGCATTGCCATGGCATAAGCTACTGGAAGTCATAGACACCCCAACAAATAAAAAGAAGTACAAGCCCCATTTACTCCTGCAGTAAACACTGTCCAGGTGTTTGATTTTCTGATGAAGGGTTTAGGCCCGAAACGTCGAGTTTTCCTGCTCCTATGATGCTGCTTGACCTGCTGTGTTCATCCAGCCCCATGTTTGTTATCTCGGATTCTCCAGCATCTGCAGTACCTTTTATCCCAGGTGTTTGAAATTTGGCATTTTTGCATATGTCCTGACGAGGGCAAGATGAGAAGCTTCAGCAATGTCTCAGTTTTTTTCATCAAAATCCACCTCGGCCCCTCTTCCCCTCCCCCATTTCTGATGAAGGGTCTAGGCCCGAAACGTCAAGCTTTCCTGCTCCTCTGATGCTGCTCGGCCTGCTGTGTTCATCCAGCCCCGCACCTTGTTATCTCGGATTCTCCGGCATCTGCAGTATCTTTTATCTCTAGGCCCATTTCCTCACCTTTTCTCCACAAATATCTGCTCTTAGGGAATGACCCAATTCTCTTTCGGAAGCTTCAGTTGAACCTGCCTCTCCCACACTCACAGGAAATGCATTCTAGATCCTAACCACTCGCTGCCCGAAAAAAGCCATCAGCAATTACCTCATAAAAGGTGAGAGCATTACCAACCGGATCAAGACACCACAATGAAACCATAATCCAGTATATCCTTTGTCTCTATTACAATGTTGCCCTTGTGAAGCACGCATGTTGCATGGTATGCACAGTCCATTCCAAAAGTTGTGTTTGGTGTGGCACTGTCTGAGTCTAGAATTGGAAACAAAGTAGACTTTGTGGTTGTATTAGACATTTGATCACAGAGGGAGTGTTGGGTGCAGATATGAATGCAAATGATATCATGGAGACTTCCAGCCTGGGAGAGGTAGTGTGTCTGAAGGAGTGAAATTATCACCGGCAGACACAGTGATTAGTCAAGGTGTAATGAGGAGATGTCTTACTTATGTTCTTCCTCACTCTGTCACCCTGACCGACTGGTATCTCTATGATCACCTGTCACCATCACCTTGGAAGGGAAATGCACAGAATTGATCATGGAAATGTCAATTTTTCAGAGGAACAGCAGACAGTCAGTGGGAGTGTTTCTTAAAATGATACTATGATGAGTATTCTCTGTTTAAATTATACTGACTGCAATATGTTCTCTTTAAAAGGTGCAGGATTTGAGCTTTCCATTTGGGTTGGCAGTCAGTGATGTTCTTGTGTGAGGTGGAGCTGAGGGTAAGACTTCTCTTTCAAGGCAGTGAGATTCCTCTTTAAGGGGAGTTGGGTGAGATTTCATAGAAAACAGTAGCAGGAGCAGGCCTTTCAGCCCCTTGAGCCTGCTCTGCCATTTCATCATGATCATGGTAGATCATCCAACTCAACAGCCTGTTCCCACTTTACACCCAATATCCCATTAGTCCCGAGGGCTATATGCAATTCCTCCATAGAATCATAGAATCCCTACTGTGTGGAAGCAGGAAATGTACAATGTTCTGGCCCTAACTGTTCTCAGGGGTAGTGAATTCCACAAGCTCACCATTCTCTGACTGAAAAAAATCTCCTCATCTCAGTCCTAAATGTTTTACCATGTATCCTCAGACTGTGGGCCCTGGTTTTATCATCCAAAATCTTCTTCCTGCGTCTACCCTGTCTAGGTGTGTTAAAATTTTATAGAGATCCCCAACTTCATTCTTCTGAAGTCCAACAGATGGTGTCCAAGATGACGGCGGAGTTGCAGAGCTGAAACCGGGGCTTGTCCTCTCCTATCTGCTTCCTTTCTTTTTTTCTCTCTCTCTCTTTTCTCCTTTTCACTTTTGCTGTTTTCCTTTTATTATCTTCTTTCTTTTCTTTAAATCCTCGAGATTGGCGGCCAAGGCCTAGTGAAGGAGGAGGCCTTGGCAGTAGCAACAACCCCAGGACCAGGGCTGTCACGGCTCCGCCCCAGCGTGGGGTCTCCCGGTGAGGGAAGTGCAGGTCCCCGGGTCTGATCACCCTACCCCCCACTCCCCCGGCCTGGACCTGCGGGCTGAGGTAAGGCTCCAGATCCACGGGTAGGCCCGGGCGCCTGAAGGAGCGGAAACACCAGCCAACGTGAGGGAGGAGGACCATGACGCCTGATGACTGGCGGCAACGTCCAGAGGCGTGTCGGATGCTGACCGGGAGGGCCGGAGCCCACGCATTTCCCGGGCCCACGGCACCAGCTTGGATTTGGTGGTTGCAGGAGTGACAGCGGAGAGACCACTTTCTGCAATTTGTCACCTGGGGCCTGTATGGAAGCAAGTAATGCCTTTTGGGATGTTTCTGCAGGTATAACCTTCTCCATGCTGAAACGCAATGTTGTCAAATGGCAGATGCCCGTTACAGAGATCCCAGCCAATGTCACGTAGCAACTGGAGGAGCAGTGTGGGACCAGGAAGAAGACAGAAAGGTGAACCCTACTGCGGTAAAACCTTGCAGTATATTCAGTGTTTCAAGATGGCGCTGGAGTTTGGCAACATTCATGTGAAAAAAACTTTTCACTGTACTTTTATATATATATATACATCTAATCTAATCTAATCCTCACTGACTCAATCTTTCCTCGTATGTCAGTGCAGCTACTTCAGGAATCAGTCTGGTAAAACCCTCACTGCACTCCCTCTGTAACAAGGGCATCCTTCCTCAGAAAAGGAGGCCAAAGCTGCGCACAGTATTTCAGGTGTGGTCTCACCAAGGCCTTGTATAATTACAGCAAGAGATTGCTGCTCCTGTACTCAAATCGTCTTGTAATGAAGGTTAACATTCTGTTTTATTATGGGGAGCTGGGGGTACAGTTCTTCCTTTAAAGAGAGCTGGTAGACATTCCTCTGTAAGGAGAGCTGGGTGAGATTCCTCTTCAAGAGGCGGTGAGATTCCTTATTAAGGGAAGCTCAATTTCTCCATCTCTCCCAAATGTCCTGACATACTGGGGGTGGGAAACAGTTCCGCTGTATAACTCTGAGCTTCACAAGATGAACCATCAGATGTAAGTCAAGGCAGAGATTATTGATGGACCGTTTGACTGTATGTCCCACATATTCCAGCAGGAGGCAATGTTTCACTGGTTAATGATGGAACAATGGCTGATTGGTATTCCTGCACTGAGGGCCCTGAGATCAAACTAAATGCCCTAGTTCCACAGGAACAGTGTTTCGTTCACTTCCTTCACCCAGCCCCATGTACACATCCATCACTCCTAGCTGTCAGAATAATGTACAGAGTGCAACATGACTGGTGTCCTGCAAAATCCCCCACCTGTCAGTTTCTGTGGCTGCCTTAGATCTCAAGGGAGAAGTTTTGGACATTAGAGAAATTGTGAGTTTTCCTTGTGATATGGTCAACACTCCTCCTTGTACTAACTTCAAATTTTAAAAAAAATTTAATCGTGCATTGAGCTTTGTGGGATCTTGCTGTGCTCAAAACACTTTTTATATTCATTTGTGGGATGTGGGCATCGCTGGCTGGCCATCCCTAGTTGCCCTTGCGAAGGTGGTGGTGAGCTGCCTTCTTGAACTGCTGCAGTCCTCCTGCTGTGGGTTGACCCACAGTGCTATTAGGGAGGGAATTCCAGGATTTTGACCCAGCGACAGTAAAGGAGTGGCAATATATTTCCAATTCAGGATGGTGGGCGACTTGGAGAGGAACTTGGAAGTGATGGTGTTCCCATATATCTGCTGCCCTTGCCCTTCTAGATGGAAGTGGTCGTGGGTTTGGAAGGTGCGGTCGGAGGATCTTTGGTGAATTTCTGCAGTGCATCTGTACACACTGCTGCTACTGAGTGTCGGTGGTGGAGGGAGTGGATGCTTGTGCATTTAGTGCCAATCAAGTGGCTGCTTTGTCCTGGATGGTGTAAAGCTTCTTGAGAGTTGTTGGAGCTGCACCCATCCAGGCAAGTGGGGAGTATTCCATCACACTCCTGACTTGTGCCTTGTAGATGGTGTACAGGCTTTGAGGAGTCAGGAGGTGAGTTACTTGCCGCAGTATTCCTAGCTTCAGGCCTGCTCGTGTAGCCACTGTGTTAATGTGGTGAATCCAGTTGAGTTTCTGGTCAATGATAACCCCCAGGATGTTGATAGTGGGGGATTCACTGATGGTAACACCATTGAATGTCAAGGGGTGGTGGTTCGATTGTCTCTTATTGGTGATAGTCATAGCCTGGCATTCGTGTGGCACAAATGTCACTTGCCACTTGTCAGCCCAACTTGCTGCGGTTGCCTTTGTGATGACATTACCGAACACTCAGCTGGCTGTCGGCTAAAGTTTAAGATGCTGTTGATGGAGCTGCAGTGCGAGTACATTCAAATGATACCTTTAAGTGTGCATTGGATGTATCATTGGGAAGGATACATTTACAGCACTATTGAGGAAGGGAAGAGGGAGGATGGGATCTGAAAGGGAGTGCTCTGAAAAGACATGATGCTGCTTCTAAACACAAGACTTTCATCCTCCCCGAAGCCTGTCCACCATCTACAAGGTACCAGTCAGGAGTGTGATGGAATACTCCCCACTTGCCTGGATGAGTGCAACACTCAAGAAGCTTGACACCATCCAGGACAAAGCTGCCTACTTGATTGGCACCACATCCACAAAACATCCACTCCCTCCACCACCAGCATTCAGTAGCAACGGTTGTGTACTATCTATAAGATGCTGTAACTCACCAAGGCTCCTGAAGAGCACCTTTGAAACTTGTAATACCTACTATCTAGAAGGACAAGGGCAGCAGATACATGGGAGCACCACACCCTGAAAGTTCCCCTCCAAGCCACTCACCATCCTAACTTGGAAATATATCACTGTTCCTTCAGTGTCGCTGGGTCAAAATTCTGGAATTCCCTCCCTAAGGGCATTGTGGGTCTACCTACAGCGCATGGACTGCAGCAGTTCAAGACGACAGCTCATCTTCTCCAGGGACAACTAGGGATGGGCAATGAATATTGGCACAGCCGGTGATGCCCATGTTCCTTGAACAGTAAAACACTTACAGGAATCCTTACAGAAGGCATGATTTGATACAGACACCCAGACAGCTGCCTGGCTAATCTTCATCCAGTGTATTGTTTATAGAGCAGCTTCTATTTAAAGTCTGAATGCATTACCGCTCTGGGTCAGAGTCGACTGAGTTATTTAAAAAACTTCTGCTGGGGTTTATATTGGGTTTACACAGCAGTCGTGCAGATCTTCAGGATGCATATGGCCTGCCATCTAGTGGAAGGACAGGTGCCTGCAGGAGATGAAAAGAAATCCTCAGTCAAAATTCTTCATATTTGATAAAAGGAACTTATATTTACATAGTGCCTTTCACAGCATCAGCGCAACTCATAGTGCTCCACAGCTAATGGAGTTCTTTTGAAGTGAAGCTACTCCTGTAAATGTAGGAAACATGGCAGTCAATTGTGCAGACCAAGTGCAGCAATGAGTCAATGCGCAGATGATCTGAATATTTTTGAGATGTTGGTTGTGGATGATCATTAATCGACACTGGGAGATCCTTTCCCTTTAACTTTTCAATCAATGCACGTTGTGAGCCTAAAAAGCTGCATCTCTGACTATGCAATGGTCCCTTACTACTGCCCTGGTAGCATCAACCTGAATTATGTGTCAACATTGACCCTCAGTACAGTGGAATGGTGACAGCGCAGAAAGAGGCCGTTGTGTCCATGCTGGCTATCTGCAAGACCATCTCAACCAGCTCCACTCCTCACACTTTTCCCTGCACATTGCACATATATTTGCAGAAATGTTAATGACTTGGAGGAAGGAATCGAATGTACTGTAGCCAAATTTGCAGATGACACAAAAACTGGTGGAAAGGCAAGTTGTGAGAGGAATGCAAACAGTTTATAGAGAGATTTTGACAGGTTAATTAAGCAGTCAAAAAGTTGACAATTAGGGTATGATGCAGGAAAATATGAAGTTGTTCATTTTGGAAGGGAGAACAAAAAAAAGTATTATTTGAATGCTGAAAAATTGCAGAAAGCTGCGGCAGAAAGGGACTTGTGCACAAAACACAGAAAGCTAGCACACAGGGGCAGCAGGTAATCAGGAAGGGTAATGTAATGTTAGCCCTTATTTCTTGAGGGTTGGACTATAAGAGTAGGGAACTGTAACTGTACAAGGTTCTGGTGAGAGCACAGTGAACAGTTTTGGTCCCCTTATCTAAGGAAAAATATCATTTCACGGGAGGCAACTCAGAGAAGGTTCACTGGGATGATCCCTGGTACAGAGGGATTGTCTTATAAGCAAAGGCAAAACAGGTTGGGACTCTACTCACTTAGACATAGTAAGAACTGCAGATGCTGGAGTCAGAGATAACACGGTGTGAAGCTGGAGGAACACAGCAGGCCAGGCAGCATCAGAGGAGCAGGAAAGTTGACGTTTCAGATCGGGACCCTTCTTCAGAAATGGGGCCGCTTGCTTAACCTGTCAACATCTCTCTATACACTGTTTGCATTCCTCTCACAACTTGCCTTCCCACCTATTTTTGTGTCATCTGCAAATTTGGCTTCAGTACATTCGATTCCTTCCCCCATTTCTGAAGAAGGGTCCTGACCTGAAACATCAACTTTCCTGCTACTCTGATACTGCCTGGCCTGCTGTGTTCCTCCAGCTCCACATTGTGTTACCATGGGACTCTGCTCACTGGAGTTTTGAGAAAAGAAAGGCAATCTCATTGAAACATATGGGATTCTTAAGGGGCTTGACAGGGTAAATACTGGGAGAATGTTTCCCCTCATGGAGACTCTAAGGCCAGAGGGAATAGTCACTGAATTAGGAGGTACCACTTTAAGACTGAGATGAGGAGGAATTTCTTCTCTCAGAGGGTTGTGAGTTTATGGAACTCTTTGCCACAGACAGCTGCGGGGGCAGAGTCCTTGTGTGTATTTAAGCTGAGATAGATTCAATCAGGGATTATGGAGGAAAAAGCAGAAAAATGGACATGAGGAGGTTTGGATCAGCCATGATCCTATTCAATGGTGGAGCAGGCTCGAGGGGCTGAATGGCCTACTCTTGTTCCTGTCTGTTATGGTCTTACAGTTACTGAATTTGTTTTTGAAAGTTATGATTGAATCTGCCTCCACCACACTCTCTGGCAATGCATTCCAGATCCTGATCACTCGCTATGTAAAAGAGATTTGTCTTAAGGATAAATACTGGGAGAATGTTTCCCGAGATGGGAGAGTCTGGGACCAGAGGGAATACTCATTGAATTAGGAGGTGCCACTCCTGTTTCCATTGGCTCTTCTGCCATTTGCCCTAAATCAGCACGTTTGGTTCTCAAGCCTTCTGTTAATGAGGACAATTTATCTCAACACATGATATTTCCAGAATAGAAACATGATATTTCCAGAATAGAAACATGATATTTCCAGAGAGGGACTGGAAATCATGAGTTTTTGACTTGAAGGCTACTCGTAAGCCAAGACTGGCAGGGCTAAATACTATCGTCAAAAGAAACAGCTTGATTCCTGGACAATATCCAGGTTTGGGCTGACAAGTGGCAAGTAACATTCATCCACACAAATGCCAGGCAATGACCATCTCTAAGAAGAAAGAATCTAACAATTGACTCTTGAAATGTAATGGCACTACCATCACTGAATCTTCCACTATCAACATTCTGGGAGCTACCATTGACCAGGACCTGAACCAAACTAGCCGTATAAGTACAGTGACTACAGGAACAGGTCAGAGACTAGGAATACTGCAGCATGTAACTTACCTCCTGACTCCCCAAAGCCTGCCCTCCATTTACAACGCACAAGTCAGGAGTGTGATGGAATACTCCCCGCTTGCCCTGGATGAGTGCAGCCCCAACAATACTCAAGAAACTTGACACCATCCAGGACAAAGAGCCCATTGATTGGCGCCACATCCACAAACACTCACTCCCTCTGCCACCAATGCTCAGTAGCAACGTATGTACTATCTGCAAGATGCACTGCAGAAATTCACCAAGGCTCCTCACACAGCACCTTCCAAACCCACTACCTCTACCATCCAAAAGTACAAGGGCAGCAGATACATGGGAACACCACCCCCTGCAAGTTCCCCTCCAACCCACTCACCATCCTGACTTGGAAATATATCGTTGCTTGTTTAGTGTCGGTGGGTCAAAACCCTGGAATTTCCAATCCTAATGGCATTGTTGGTCTACCTACAGCACATGTAGCGGTTCAAGAAGGCAGCTCACCACCACTTTCTCAAAGGGCAACTAGGGAAAAGCTAATAAATGCAGGCTCAGCCAGTGATGCCCACTTTCCATGAGCAAATGAAACAAAAGACCAAAATCAGATCAGCTGTTATTTTATTGAATGTTGGAGCAGGCTTGATGAGCTGCATGGTCTAGTAGTGTTCCAATATTTTATGTTATTGTGTTTAAAAGTTTTTCATTTTATTGGAACTAATGATCAGAATAACTCTTCCCCCTATCATTGAGATGCTAGTGGAATGTAGCAATCTCTGGTATAAGCTAACCCTGATTGACTATTGCCAAATAGAGAACTGGGTAAGACTCACAGAATAGTTCAGTACAGAAGGAAGCCATTAAACCCATCAACTCAACAGAAACTTGGAGCACTGTCGGTTCCAAGAGAATGCAATTGCTTTAATTATAAAGAAAAGAAATTGGAGGAATTGGAGATCCGGGGATAGGCTATTCAGCTTCTCAAACCTGCTTCCTCATTCAGTTAGGCCATCCAGGATGTACACCTATGACCTTTAACCATTTTTACCTCCCTACCCCTTGATTTACGCACCTGAAATCGACCTATTGTGTTCAGTCCTGAATGCTCCAGCTGACTCCTAATAGAAGCAAAATACAGTGGATGCTGAAATCTGAAACAAACACAGAAGATTCTGGAGAAGCTCAGCAGGTCTGGCAGCATCTGAGATGGGAAAAATCAGAGTCAACGTATCGGGTCCGATGACCTTTCCTCAGAACTGGCAGCATCCTCGATGAGAGAAAAAGAGTTAATGTTTTCAACCTGAAGAACAGCCATACTTGACTGGAAATGTTAACTTTGTTTCTCTGTCCACAGATGCCGCCAGACCTGCTGAGCATCTCCAGAAATTTCTGTTTCGGTTTGTTTCAGATCTCCAGTCTCTGCAATTCTTTCGGGCTCTGTTGACATATGTCAGCATTTGTGGCCACTAGATGGAGTGCTGCTCACTCAAGTATAAAGTTGGAATAATGTGGAGCTGGATGAACACAGCAGGCCAGGCAGCATCAGAGGAGCAGGGAAGCTGACATTTAGGGTATGGACCCTTCTTCAGAAATGGGGGAGGGGAAAGGGGCTCTGAAATAAATAGAGAGGAGGGTGGGCAGTGATAGAAGGTAGATAGTGGAGCAGATAGGTGGGAGAGAAGACGGACAGGTCAAGGAGGCGGGGATGAAGCCAATAAAGGTAAGTGTAGGTAGGAAGTGGTGGGTATTGGTCAGTGAGGAGGGAGGGGCGGATAGGTGGGAGAGAAAACGGACAGGTCAATGAGGCGTGGATGAGGGGGGTGCTGGTCTTGGGATGAGGTTGGGGGTGGGGAGATTTTGAAGCTAGTAAAGTCCACATTGAGACCATTGGGTTGTAGGCTTCCAAGGCGGAATATGGGGTGCTGTTCCACAGTTTCCAGGTGGCGTCGTTGCGACATTGGGGGGAGGCCCAGGATGGACATGTCGTGCTGGGAGTGGGAGGGGGAGTTGAAGTGGTTCATGACTTGAATGTGATGTTGTTTGTCATGAACCGAGCGTAGGTGCTCCACAAAGCGGTCTCCAAGCCTCCGTTTGGTCTCCCCGATGCAGAAGAGGCCACATCGGGAACAGCAGCTACAATAGACCACATTAGCGGATGTGCAGGTGACCATCTGTTTAATGTTTTTTTTGGGGGCCTGGGATGGGGGTGATGGGGGAGGTGTAGGGGCAGGTGTAGCACTTCCTGCGGTTGCAGGGAAAAGTGCTGGGGGTGGTGGGGCTGGAGGGGAGTGTCGAGCCGATGAGGGAGTCGCGGAGAGAGCGGTCCCTCCGGAAGGCAGATAGTGGTGGGGAGGGAAATATATCTTTGGATGTGGGGTCGGATTGTAAGTGGCGGAAGTGGTGGAGAATGATGCGTTCAATCCAGAGTTTAATGGGGTGATACTCAAGGACAAAGGGGACTCTGTTTTGGTTGTAATTGCGGGGAGGGGGTGTGATGGATGAGTTGCGGGAAATGCAAGAGATGCAGTCGAGGGCGTTTTCAAGGGGGGGAAGTTGCGGTCCTTGAAAACCGAGGACATCTGGGATGTTCAGGAGTGGAACATCCCATCTTGGGAGCAGATGCAGCAGAGGCAGAGGAATTGGGAGTAGGGGATCACTTTCTTGCAGAAAGGTGGGTGAGAGGCAGGAATGAAGCTAGTAAACAAAAACAAAATTGCTGAAGAAGCTCAGCAGGTCTGGCAGCACCTGTGAAGGAAAAAAACAGAGTTAACGTTTCATGTCCGGTGACCCTTCCTCAGGGGGTCTGTGTTCTGAGGAAGGGTGGCCGGACCCGAAACATTAACTCTGTTTTTTCCTTCACAGGTGCTGCCAGACCTGCTGAGCTTCTCCAGCAACTTTGTTTTTGTTCCTGATTTACAGAATCCGCAGTTCTTTCAGTTTTTATGAAGCTAGTAAAGGTGAGTGTAGGTATGTAGTGGTGGGGATTGGTCAGTGATGGCAGGGTTGAAGCTAGTAAAGGTTGACCTGTCTGTCTTCTCTCCCACCTATCTGCTTCCTTGACCTGTCCGTCTTCTCTCCCACCATCCACTGTCTACTTGCTATCACCGCCCCCATCCCTCTATTCATTTGAGCCCCCTTCCCCTCCCCATTTCTGAAGAAGGGTCCCAACCCGAAACGTCAGCTTTCCTGCTCCTCTGATGCTGTGTGGCCTGCTGTGTTCCTCCAGCTCCACACTGTGTTCTCCAACTTACCTTCTTTCCTGCCTGCTGCACTCATATGCTCACTTTCAGTGACTGGTGCATGAGGACACCCAGGTCTCATTGAACATTCTCACTCTCTCAACTTACAGCATTCAAATAGCGATCTGCCTTTCTATTTTTGCTACCAAGGTAGATAAACTTACATTTATCCACATTGTACTGCATCTGCAATACATTTTCCCATTCACTAAGCCTGTCCAAACCACTTTGTAGCATCTCTGCATTCTCCTCACGGCTCACCCTCCCATCCAGCTTTGTGTGATCTGCAAATCTTGAGATATTACTTTTAATTTCCTCACCTAAATCATTAACATATATTGTGAATATCCTGGGAGCTAGTACCAGTTCCTGCGTTACCCCATTAGTCACAGCCTTCCATTCAGGGAAAGTTCCAGGATCTTGACCCAGTGACAGCGAAGGAACAAGTATTCCAAGGGTGAGAAATTCATAAATATGTATGGGCTGTGAAAAACTGGAATATGGAACTTTTCAAACATTTCTTGGCTGAAATTATTTTGTCGGTGATTTCTTGGAAATGAAATGTTTAAGGGACAAAAGCTGTTTGCAAAGCAAAAAAAGTGGTTTGAAAACCTGATGAAGTTTCAAATATCAGGACTCCTGACTATTTTCCATCTGAATTTGAAACTGATCTGAAGATCTGAAGATTCTGTGACTAGCATAAACTTGACCTTGTCAACAGGGACTTGGATGGTTTGTGAGAAGACGACAGATTTTGTTTTCAGAAACTGTGACCTTTACGTATAGCAATGTTGTCCTGTCCTATCAGTCTATGAATAAGTGTATTTGGGATTGAGAGAGATATAGTTTAATTCACCATAGCAGTGTCGTTGATAACTCGCTTTGCTTGTCTAAAGTATAGGTTCGTTTATAATAAAGGCATTATTTTTAGGATTATCGCAGAATTCGGATGAAAGTCTTTTTTGTTCCAGTTAATAGTAATAATGAAAAAGAAATTTGATCATTTTTGGTAAGGCTTGTGGAGCTTGATTACCAGTGAATCCTATTGTAACGTAAGTCAGGATGCTGAGTGGCTTGGAGGGGAATTTGTAGGCGGTGACAGTTTCTGTATGTATGGACATTGTCCTTCTAGATGGTAGAGGTCACAGGTTTGATAGGTGCCATCAACATAATGCTGAGTGGCCAGGCCACCAGGGATACGGAGACAGTAAGGACTGCAGGTGCTGGATGCTAGACTCAATAAATGTGGAGCTAGAAAATCACAGCTGGTCAGACAGCATCCAAGGAGCATGAAAGTCAATGTTTTGGGCCGAAACCCTTCCGCAATACTGGGGCAGGGAAAGGGGAGTCCAGAAATAAATAGAGGGACGGCTGTGGGGCTGGGGGAGGGCAGGTAAGATGGAGATAGGTGGATGCAGATTGGGTTATTGTGGTTGGTCGGTGGGAAGGGTGGAATGGATAGGTGAGTAGGAAGATGGACAGTTTGAGGGAGGAGACATTTTGAAGCTGGTGAAGTCAATATTCAGGCTATTGGGCTGTAAGTTCCCAAGGCAAAATATGAGGTGTTATTCCTCCAGTTTACGTCCAGCCTCACTCTGACACTGGAGAAGGCCAAGGATGGACGTATCACCGGGAGAGTGAGAGAGGTAATTAAAGTGCATGTCAAAGGTATCTTTGTTGCTCTTCTTCAAAATAGTGCCCTGTGACCTCTTCCATTGACTAAAGCAGGAAAATTGGGCTTCTGACAATCACATAATGTTTCTGGTTGCCTTAAAAACATCCATCCTGAAGTGAAAGAAAAGCAGTGATGGAGAAACTTAGCAGGTTTGGCTGCATTTGTAGACAGAGAAAAACAGAGTTAATGTTTCAAGTTTCATGACACTTAATCAGAACTAATGCATTCTGATAAAGTCTCATATCAGACTGAAAGCAATAACTGTTTCTCTTTCCACAATCCTGCCAGACCTACTGTGCTCCTCCAGCACTTTCTGTTTTTATTTCAGATCTCCAGCATCTGCAAAGTTTTGTTTTTAGCCTATTCTGAGTTGCATCGCTTTTGAAACTCAGCCAAGCAAGCATAATGAACATAGCTTTACAGCTGCAAACAAAGGAGTATATTTAAACTGAAAGACCAGGTAATTTTTGGCTCCATTTCAAAGTAGATGGCCTATCCATCAGAAGAGAGAGAGGATAGCTGAAAAAATAAGATGTCCGCAATTTCCCTAGAGGCTAATGCTTGTTAGCAACATTAATGTTTCTTGTTCACAATACCTGAAGCATCTGCTATAGCTAATATCCGTAAGCATTTAAAAATTCAGAATGATTGCACTCTGACATGTAATGGCTGAGAAAATCATTCGTCTGGAAAGTGTTAGAATTTGGAGCTTGAAACCACAAGGTTCAAATCCTACCATGCCAACTGATGGAATTAGAAATTTAATTAATAAAAATAAAAATCAAACTGGAATGTAAAATTAACTTCAGTAATGGCGACCATCAAATTGTTGCTGATTATAGTAAAAAATCGATTTGCTTCGCTAATGTCCTTCAGAGAAGGAATTCTGCCTCCTTCCTAGTCAGGCCTTCATGTGACTTCAGACCCTCAGCGAAATGGTTCACTCTTGATTTCCCTTTGAAATATCTAAGCAAGACACTCACTTCTGAGACAATTAGATAGAAAATGAATGCTGATATTTCACTAATGGCTACATCGCGTGAAAGAGTTTTTTTTGAAAGAACATCTCCTCCCCGATAGTATCCCGAATTGTCACTGAGTCATGGTTTATTCTATACTTTTACTGTTGGGTAGGTGAGATCGTGGACCCTGTGTTTTCTTTGCCAAAGTAGGGATCGAACTGGCACCATCGATGTTAATCTGAACCATGCATTAACAGTTTAGCCAACTGGGGTGGCACAATGGCCCAGAGGTTAGCACTACTGTGAGGAGTTTGCACGTTCTCCCCATGTCTGCGTGCGTTTCCTCTAGTTGCTCCGGTTTCCTCCCACAGTCTAAAGATGTGTAGGTTAGGGTGGGTTGACCATGCTAAATTGCCCATTGTGTCCAGGAATGTGTAGGCTAGGTGGATTAGACATGGGAAATGCAGGGGTATGGGGGTGGATCTGGGTGGGATGCTTTTTAGAGGTTGGTATGAACCGAATGGCCTGCTTCTAAGTGAACTAACATCATTTCAGGTTTAGAACCTGAACACCTTCTTCTATGCGTTTCTCCACTCCCCACACTCTATTTCCTTTCATGGCATGGACTGCTTTCAGCACAGCCCCTACTTATGGTCCCCATTATTAGCTTTTCTTTCTCCCCAGCTTTCTGTCTATTATTTACTCGCTGTGGAGTCCATCTTGCTCTTGCCCCCCACCCATTCCCTGCCTTCAGCATATAGACCACCTTTTTCTAGTTACAATAATTTCTGAAGAGGGTTCGCTGGACTCAAAACGTTGACTCTGCTTTCTCTCCACAGATGCTGCCAGAGCTGCTGAGTTTTTCCAGTGATTTCTGATTTTGTTTCAGATTTCCAGCCTCCCCAGGTCATTGTTTTATAACATTGAGCTAACATCAGTACCTTCTTCACCTCACCGTGAGGAACAGTTGAGATCAATAGCACAGATGCATACAAGAGGCAGAAATATGGATGAACACATGAAGGAAAAAGGAATTATATGCTTAAAGGTTCAATTGGAAAGGGATATCGGGCATGAATATTAGCACAGGCCACTTCTACTGAATGGCCCATTTGTGTGTTCCAGGTTCAGTGGAATTCTATTCAAGTCATTTTGCCGATTGAGAGAAAGATTTGCATTTTTAGACCAGTCTGCATGTCAACAATACATTTAACAGCTAGTTAAGGACTTTGAAGTGGGGTCACTGTTTTAATCAAAGTAAACACAGAAGCCAAGTTGCACACAGCAAGCTCCCAAGACCAGGAAGGTTGCAATAACTAATTTCTGTGATTTAATTATGGGATAAATATTGGCCAGGACGTGAAGGGTACCTTCAAAATATTGGCCTGGTGTCTCTTTCATCCACTAGATCAGGAAAATATGTGATCTGTTAATCAAACAATGCTCTCAGCCCACTGAACAACTGTGTTAAAAGAAAGAAAAATATTGCTGAAGGAAGTTTTTAACATGTTTTGAAACTCAACCTAACATTCATCACAGGCTTGACTGACAAGATAAACCATTAAAACTCCATGCAATGGACCATCTAGAAACTGAAAGACTATACAGGATTTGTTATATTTTAAATCTCCGGCCTATCAATGAAAGGAGTGGCTGTTTTCATTTTCTAACTTTCAGCAACAGGTCAATGATTTTGAAGTTTAACGTTTCTGAAATTTAAATCATTTAACCACTTAAATCATTTTTCATTCTTCAGGAGAGTTATGCATAATGATATTTTTCTAATGGAAAATATACTCTAATGCATCTCAACACTTACATTTTGCCAGCCAACACAGTAATAATCTTTGCAGGATAGAGGCCAATGATAAACCACTTCAGTGAAAGTACATCTAACGTATAAGACAGCATCTAATAAAGGCATTTGAAGTTGTCAAAATATTTAACACGTACCTGTCAGGAATTTTCAAACATCTCAGCAGACATCCCTTGGGATTCCTGATCTCTCTGACTAGACAGTTTTCCAAAGGATTCCAAAGTTCCCGCAACCCAAAGAAAATACCATGTGTCATGAAATACAAACTTTCAATACTAGGCCTGCAAGAAGCCTTGAGCGCAGAGTCACAAACCAAACTTCATCCCATCTCTGGGCGGTTTCTGTACAGCTCCATCTGAGGGAGAAATACAAATTTCTAACCTTGCCATTTTGTATATTCCTGCACCATTTCTGACATGGACATCTATGCTTTTGATTTTAAGTTTCTGAAGTGGAATTTGAACCCACAGCCCGCTGACTCATGCCTTCATCGCTCAGAATTTTAAGTATAGGAGTTGGGACGTCATACTGAGGTTGTACAGGGCTTTGGTGAGGCCTCTTCTGGAGTACTTTTTTTCTAATTCATTCATGGGAGGAGGGCTTTACTGGCCAGGCAGCATTTATTGCCCATCCCTAATTGCCCAGAGGACAGTTCAGAGTCAACCACATTGCTGTGGGTCTGGAGTCACATGTAGGCCAGACCAGGTAAGGATGGCAGTTTCCTTCCCTAAAGGGCATTAGTGAACCAGATGGGTTTTTCCAACTATCAACAATAGGTTCATGGTCATCATTAAACTCTTAATTCCAGATATTTTTATTGAATTCAAATTCCACCATCTGCCACGGCAGGATTTGAACCCAGCTCCCCAGAACATTATCTGGGTCTCTGGATTAACAGTCCAGCGATAATACCACGAGGCCATTGCCTCCCCAGGAGTGTGTCCAGTTCTGGTTGTCCTGTTTTAGAAAGAATCTGATTCAGCTGGAGGGTGATCAGAAAAGATTTACCAGGATGTTGCAGGGAATGGAAGGCTTGAGTTATAAGGATAGACTGGATAGGCTGGGACTTCTTTCACTGGAGTGCAGGAGGTTGAGGGGGTGACCTTAAAGAGGTTTATAAAATCCTGAGGGGGCATAGATAAGGTGAATGGCAGGTGTCTTTTCTCTAGATTGGGGGATTTCAAGACTAGGGAGCATCTTTCTAAGGTGAGAGGAGAAAAATTTGAAAAAGACATGGGGGCAACTTTTTTTACACAGAATGTCATTCGTGTGTTGAATGAACTGTCAGAGGAAGTGGTGGATGTGGGTACAGTTACAGCTTTTAAAAGATATTTAAGTAAGTACATTAATAAGAAATGGTTGGAGGGATATGTGCCAAGCACAGGCAGGTGGGACAAGTTTAGTTTGGGATTATGATCAACATGGACTAGTTGGACTGAAGGTTTGTTTCCTGCTGTATGACTCTATGACACAGTGGTGAGAGTGCTAAAGTATAAGGCAGGACTGACACCCAAGTATTGAGTGTTTTCTATGTAGCTAAGTAACTAACATTAACACCTCCTTCAGAAAGAGTGGAGCTATATGTTTTAGATTTCCAAATAGACAGTAGACTATGTAGAGGTTCAAAAAAAGAGACCATACTAGTGTAAACTGCAAAAAGGACCAACCAGTCTATTGTGCCCCTTTCTCTAATTCATTAAGCTCAGACATAAAGAAGCCAGCTTCCAGATGTGCATGTGTTTCATGAAGTAATAAAATCATCTCATAGATTGTATTCTAAACTCACCAATCTTGAGTGATGCTTTATTGCCTAAAAATATATACATTTATTTTTCTTTGTAACCTCTTCCCCAATTTCTCTCCAGCCTTCAGCAGGTAATCTTATAATCAACATCATTCTTGAATTAGGAAGGAGCACACACCATCATTTCTCTCCCCTACCAATCCCCCCAGACTCCTCCCAGTCTTCATCCCCCTCACTCTCACGTTGAGCCTAGTTTAAAAGAGAGCAACAAGTCTGTCCTAATATTAGGACCTCTCTTATTTGACCTCCCACTAAACGGGGAAGAACCATCTCACCTCATTCCACCTCAACATTTTACTGCACATCAAAGCACCTCATTGGGTAAATCCCAAATTTGGAAGGAGAGGGGGGTGAGGGGGAATCATGGACTTGATGTGCCCATCGTCCACTGCTCCCCTGAATCAGCAAGGCAGTCTGCCTCATGCTGCAGTGCATTGTGGCGTACCCACATTGCCAGCAAATCTGGCATAGCTAAAGCTTGGGTGTTGCCGTAAGATTGGTTACTTACTCAGCTTCCAGCTCAGAATGATGAGCAGGAGCTAGTGTGAAAGCTGCTGTAGGTTATTCTTTAGGGCGCTAATGGGTGAATGAGGTGTAGAGAGCAAAGAGGGAAGGTTTTGCCATTGTTCAGGCCACAGTCTACAAGTTACTTTCATTGTTTCTCCAGTGAGTTCTGCCCATAAGTGGTAGAAGAATACAGTAGTGAACCTTTGATAGACCTGGCCAGTTTGTCATTTCACATTCTTCTTCTCGTCACTGTAGCAGATAAAACAAGGGTACACCATCCTCAGATACATAACAATTAGGAAGTCTCTCGGGATAAGGAACTTAAAAGCTGGAAAGTATAATGTTTGGAAACAGAAACACAGTGGAGTATATTTGCTAACCAGAGTTGAAATCTGCATTGCAGCATAGCTTCATCAAACCTGCCATCGTCCAATAGCGTCGAGCAATTTAAGAGATACATGACCTCAGTCCCTCCCCCTGCCCTTTAAATAGAAGGCCTTCATTCTGCTGTGCTGTGTGGAACAGAATTAAAGAGATCTGCTTCAATCTCATTATAGCGATGAGCTTCCAAGAGATTTAGCTGAGCTTCTTCAAAAAGCCCTTGGCTTTGACAGCAAAGGTGATTCCAATGGGGCAGTGCTCTCCTTTGAAAATTCACTCTGCTTGTTCAAGCCCTGTGTTTGTCAGCCTTCCTGTTTGCATTTCTGAACATCATCGTAATTTCTTCTGTCACCATCTTCTGCCAGTCTTCCCTGTGGAAAGAATCAAAAGGGGAGAAGAAAATGAAACCAGAAAAAAAAAACTACTGCATTCAGAAACCAGGGCATAATACCTCACAGTAGCTGTCAACTGGAATTAAAATAGAACATGCTGGAAATACTCAGCAAGATTGTGGAGAGAGAAACATGACTGGCACTCCTGGATAAGGAATAGCAAGCACCTCTGGACTGGTCAAACTGTCTCACTAGTACTTTTGGTTTTTCCCTCAATCAAGAGTCCGGTCCATTGGGATTTCCAAGGGGGTACCCATCCCATCCCCTGCATTTCTGCCCTGACACCTTCTCTACCTGCTCAGTGTTCCCAGCTTCCATAGTTCAATGGAACATTATTCCAACTATCTCCCATTATGATGTTGTCACCAGGCATTACAATTCTTTCCCTTTCAGCACATTGCTGGGACCATGCCAGTGGCCCAGCTCACTTCTCAATCACTCTTACCTTTTCCCTGCAGCCACCCATGCTAGCAGAGCAGATACAATACCTTCCCTTCCTCCCTCCCTACCATGCAAGTCCTTCCTGGTGATGCAGGTAATTGTACTGTCCCTACTGCACATAGGGTGATCTCCTGTACAGCGGGCAGCCCGAGCATAAGTTGCATGATTAGACCACCAGAATATCTCCAAAATTCCCATTACTCACCTTTTAAATTCTCCATCCCAATCTCCCACTGACCTCCCTGTCCTTAGATGGCTCAAACACTGAGGAGGAGATGGTGGTGGAAAGGTTATTGGAACTGAAAGTTGAGAAATCACCAGGTCCATGGCCCAGGCCAGGTGAGGAGTGGATGGAGGTGTTGGGGAGAAATAATGTATATCTGGTCCTGTGATTTCAGACCCTCCCCTTGACCAGGATAGGTTGAGTTGGAACCAAGGATAGTGAAGGAAATATGGCTAGAAATTACAGAGTCTCAGTGGCCATATCCCTTCAGTCACACAGGTGTGGAGAACTGAAAATGTTGCCCCTTTGTTCAAAAGAAAGTGTAAAGTTAAACCCTGTTTAACTCAGGCACGAGGGAAGCTACTAAAAATGGGAATCTGCTGATTATTACTTGGATTCATTGACAAAAGAAAACATGGAGATTTTAAGGACAAAAACATGCTTCACTCACTTTTATATGAGGTATCAGAGAAGGTTGATGAGGGGTTGATGTGGTGGGCTTAGTCCACAAATCATGCTCACCAACAAGGGCGAGCTCACTGAGCTAGATTGAGCACCTCCTGCTGGTGGGCTTGAAAGTTGGAGGTGGGAATCAGTCCAGCAGTTGACCTAACCACCACCTATCCCTGAGCTGTCAGAAATTCTAGAGCGGATAATTTTTGGGGAGGGATATGGACTCCCTGCTACAGGAAAATGTTGAAAAAGGTAATAAAACCCTTCTGAAAGAGATACCACTCTTGGATGTTACATATCAATACAAATCCTGCACTATCAACATCCTAGGGTTATCATTGACCTGAAATTCAACTGGACTCACCACATAAACATAGTGGCTACAAGAGCAGGTCAGAAGCTAGGAATACTGTGGCAAGTAACTCACCTCCTGACTCCCCAGTGCCTGTACACCATCTACAAGGCATAAGTCAGGAGTGTGATGGAATACTTCCCACTTGCCTGGATGAGTGCAGCTCCAACAACACTCAAGAAGCTTGACACCACCCAGGACAAAGCAGCCCGCTTGATTGGGACTTGATCCACAAGCAGCGACTCCCTCCACCACCAACGCTCAGTAGCAGCAGTGTGTGCTATCTACAAGATGCTCTGCAGAAATTCACCAAAGATCCTCACACAGCACCTTCCAAACCCACGGCCACTTCCATATAGAAGGACAAGGGCAGCAGATGCATGGAAACACCGACACCCCCAAGTTCCTCTCCAAGTCACTCACTATCCTGACTTGGAAATGTATCACCAGTCCTTCATTGTCGTTGGGTCAATATCCTAGAATTCCCTCCCTAACGATATTGTGAGTCAACCTACAGCAGGTGGACTGCAGCGGTTCAAGAAGGCAGCTCACCACCACCTTCTCAAGGGGGCAACTTGTGACGGCAAGAAATGCTGGCCCAGCCAAATGACACCCACATCCCACAAAATGAATAAAAGAAAATGATACACTTCACATGGCACAGGACAGAAAGAGGAATTAATCCAGAAGTAACCAGAAACTCTCCCATTGCTACCACAGCACAAAACATCACAGTTTAAAGAGAAAGGAAAGGAAATGCAACGAAAGCCAAAAAAAATTCCATTATACACATTGCAAATATTCACATGCACCGGTATCACACTACCTCCGTTACTCCTTCGCTGCAAAGAGCTGCTGTGCTTTTAACCTTCTGTCCTCTGCAATGTCATCCAGTTGCAAACCATGACCATTAATTCTGTGGAAAATATTTAGGCAGCTGCAATAACTATTCATCCAATCATGGGACTCCCATCAGATATATGGGCCCACCAGCATGGTAAATAAGGCTGTTGTATCAGCTATCATGCCCACACCTCTGCTTTGCTGATGTCTCAAACTTTACTCAGTCAAATGCCCTCTCAACCTGCAAAGCTGAGAATCATGGGTTTGAAATCCCATTCCAATGTTAAAGCACCTTATTGAGGTTGGCATTCCAGTGTCATGCTGAGGGAGTGCTGCATTGTCTGAAGTACTGTCAGTGGGATGGAATGTTACTAGTATCCATCGCTGTTAATATATCTTTTGGATGAGTTTTGCTACTACTTTGAAAGAAAACAGCAAGACAGTTCTAACCCCTGTCTTGAGCAATAGTTATCCCTCAACCAAATAACTAAATAATCCCAAAATCTGGTCTTTTATCACATTGCTTTTATTTTGGGAGCTTGCTGTGTGCATATTGGTTGTTGCATTTCTTACATGACGGTGATCACACTAAGATTTACAGTTATGTTCCTGCTGCAACTCCATGTCAAAAATAGCTCAACCTATCATGTCTTGTCATGCTGTATAAATTGGTGTTCCTGACCCAAGTTTGGTTTCTTGACCCGAACATTGCAGGGTAAACAGCTTTGACTTAACAATGTTTAAACCACAAGAGCTGCAATACTGTCAGAGGAGGTAATCACTCAGTGGTATTGTCACTAGGCTGTTAAGCTCTGTTATTATCCTGGGGACCAGGGTTCAAAGCTAACCTTGGCATCAAGGGAACTTGAATTCAATTTTTTAAAATATCTGGAATTAAGAGTCTAATGATGACGTTGGAACCATTGCCAGACCTACAGCAATGTGGTTGACTCTCAACTTGCCTCTGGGCAGTCAGGGATCAGCCACAAATGCTGGCCCTAGCCAGTGACACCCAAGACCTGTGAATGGACAATTGAACTAAAAATTCAAATCTGTAAAATCTAGAGAACATAGCATGAGGAGGTGATTTGACCCTGTTATTTAAATGGTCGATGGATGAACATATGGATGATAATGGAATAGTGTAGGTTAGATGGGCTTCAGACTGGTTTCACAGGTCGGCGCAACATCGAGGGCCAAAGGGCCTGTACTGCGCTGTAATGTTCTATGTTCTATATTCTATGTTAACCCACTCTATCATTTGACTAGATCACAGCTGATCTCCTACATCACTGCCATTTTCCAACATTATCCTGTGATACTTTTAATATCTAAAAATCTGCACAACCTGTATCTGTCTTGAATATAGTCAATGATTGACCCTCCACAACCTTCTGGTGTAGGAGATCCCAGACATATATACCACCCACCGAGTGAAAAGAAAATTCCTCCTCATTTCAACCTTGAATGGTCAACCACTTAGTCTGAAACAGAGTTCCCTGGGTCTTACTGTCCAGCCAGGGGAAACATCCTTTGCTCATCGAAAATAGTATGCGATGTCAACTTTGAACAAGCCACACGCCATATGAAGAAGCAACTTGTGGTGTGTACAGTGTCAAGGGTGTCCTAAAGAACTTTCCAGCCAATAAAATACTTTAGAACGTAGTCACAGTTACATTATGGAGAGAACTTCCTGCAATTTGGAGAGAGCAAACTCTGACAAACTGCAATGAGATAAAAGAATACATGGTCTGTTTTTTTTAATTTATCTTGATAGAGGAATAAATATTGGTCAGGACAGAGGAAGGATTTAAAATGGGAACTGTGTGATCTGGTACTTCAACTGAAAGAGTGGACAGTGACTGGGGTTAACATCTCATCCAAAAGACAGCACCCCTGGTAGCACAGCATTCCCTCAATATTACCCTGAGGGAGTCAGCCTGGGTTGTGCGCTTAGATCTTTGGAGTGAGACTAGAATGCACACTCCTTGGAGGTTAGCGTGTAACCACTGACCAGCTTACTGGTGCTGGTCAATTGCCCATCTAACATGGTGTCTAGTTTACCTTCCCACAAGGTGGATGCTGCCCCAAGCAGAGGATACGAAACTCAAGGTACATATGGCACCGGGTATGAAACATATCAGCTTTAATTGTGTGTTCAACCATCCCTTCCAGCAGTAAACCACATCGATAAGATTTCAAGTCAGAGACTTGGGGCTACAGCACTTAAGTGTGGCTTCTTTGGCAGTAGTTTGGGATCATTGGGTCTCCCGCCACTCCAGTGTACTGTAAAATAAAAGGCTGAGTCGGTAATACATCTGCCTTCATTTAAAGTCTAATGAAAAATGTCTTTGATTTGTGCCGTAGTTTTGACTACCTTCCTGCTGCACTCTATTTCTGCCACAAGGCGAGTATGGAGTTAGCATTAATGTGGTATCAGAAACTTTGATTCGAAAGCCATCGGATGACTACTTGGATAAAAGTAGCATACAAAGGGTATGGCGCTAGGCAACAATGGTTGTTTCAAGAGCAGACACAATGGGTTGAATGGCCTATTGTGATTCATGGTTGGAACCCAAATGGGCACCACACCAACCACAATATCAAGATGCTAATTACTCCCAGTGAAAGCTGCTGCTCATTCACAGTGTTCTCTAAAATGTATCCATGATGACCAAAGGCAACTTCATTTCAGCCTCAACCATTAAGAGACATAGGAGCAGTAGGCCATTCAGCCCATCGAGCTTAATCTTTCCACCTTTATGGCCTGTTCTTTAGAACTTCTCATCTCCACCAGTGACTTAATTTGATTTATTATTTCTCTGCTTAGTCTGAATGAATACGCAAAGCCCATGTAGCCTTTCCAAACCACCGGGTGCATTCAGCTTGTCTCTCACCTCAGAGATATTGCTGTTTTATGACAAGGTAGTGACGTTCTTTGTGACTGCTCTTAATGTTGCCTTGCCTGCTCTGTCATTGCCCGGCACTTGATGACCATGTGAGAGCATTTTGAGCTACTGCTAAAGGCAATGGGCCCAACTAAGTAGAAACCATTCCAGAGACGAACGATCTCCATGTGATTTCACACTATATCCTTTCAGGAATGGGTCTAAATGTCTCCTGAATTCTTTTCAATTGCAACTCAAAACAATAGCAAACAGAACAGTATTATTCTTCTCTTAACCCTTGGGTGCTAACAGGACGAGAGATTTTCTCCCACTCCGCTCTGTTCCCAGGGCAGCACGGGGGCTCAGTGATCAGCGCTGCTGCCTCACAGTGCCGGGGACCCAGGTTCGATTCCATCCTCAGCTGACTGTCTACGTAGAGTTTTCACATTCTCCCTGTGTCTGTGTGGGTTTCCTCTGGGTGTTCTGGTTTTCTCCTACAGTCCAAAGAAGGGCAGCTTGGGTGGATTGGCCATGTTAAATTACACATAGTGTCCAGGGATGTGCACACTAAGTGAATTAGCCATGGGAAATGCAAGATTACAAGGATAGGGTAGGAGGCTGGGGCTGGGTCTGGGTGGGATGCGCTTTGGGGGGTCAGTGTGGAGTTGATGAACCAAATAGCCAGTTTCCACACTGTAGGGATTCTACAATTCCTTCACCTGCCAAAGGACAAGAGCAAGCTGACATTGTAGGCGTGCAAGTGAAGGCAGAAGAGCAATTGGTGTGGATACAAATGTTCTCCATGGCACTCAATCAATTCTAATACATCCAGACTTTTATAAACATCAACAAAGGCAAACACTGAATACCATGTTGAGATGGGAATCCGTACTGACAGCCTCTAGGTGGAAGAGGTGACCCTAAGTCTGAAAGATTCTGTTGGAATCCCTTCATCAGAAACCTCTCAGTAACCAGTAATCTGCCCAGTTCATACTGCAACATTGTGCCATTCGACTTTTTGTGATAGCTTTCAACACAGAAAGGTGTCTCCTATCCTATTTTTGAGATCTCCTTACCCTGGTTTGATTGCTGGAGGCTCAGGTAAAGGAGCGGTAAAGTCATCTTTTCCGATAAGCCAATAGGTTTCTTCTATGCCTTTGCCCTGAAATAAGAACAAAGTCCAGATTTCCCACTGACTTACCACAAGAACAGACCTTAGAAAACATTAAGAGTTAAGCAGAGATCTGTCATGATCCTTTTCATAAGCTGACACTGCTCCAACGACAAAACTTGCCCCGAAATAGCAACTTTAATTTTAAAAAGAATATGCAAAGGTATTTCACAGGAGTGCATTGAGTTAGTCAAAGAATGAGACTTTTTCAAAAATTCATTCACGGGACGTGGGAGTTGCTAGATGGACCAGCATTTATTGCCCATCCCTAATTACCCAGAGGGCAATTAAAAGTCAGCCATACTGCTGTGGGTCTGGAGTCACATGTAGGGCAGACCAGGTAAGAACAACAGTGTCCTTCCTTAAATGTGAACCAGACAAGTTTTTAACTACAACCAACAATGCTTTCACAGTCACCATTAGACACTTGAGTCCTGGCTTTTATTCCAGAACATTGCCTAGGTCATGATAATAACATTAGGCCATCATCTCCCCTGTTGAAAAAGGTGATTTACCACTTGGTCATAGAGGCTGATTTTAACCAGCCCTTTAAAAGAGAGTATTGGTGGGAAGGCATAGTGGCTCAGTAGTTAGCATGGCTGCCTCACAGCACCAGGGACACAGGTTCAGTCCCAACCTTGGGTGACTATCTGTGTGCAATTTGCACTTTCTCCCTATGTCTGGGAGGGTTTCCTCCCACAGTCCAAAGATATGCAAACTTGGTGAATTAGCCATCAGGACTGCAGGAATAGGGTAGGGGTAGGGGTCGGGGTCTGGTTGGGGGATTACCAGGTCTGGTTGATCACTTTGGAGGGTTGATGTGGACTTGATGGGCCAAATGGCCTGTTTCCACACTGTAGGGAAGTGATTCTATGAAACGTTTCAGAAGAGAATAAAGGGACAAAAGGGTTGACGACACAACCATTAACAGTGCGATAACTTTAGTGTAAAGGATTAAGTCAGACCATGTGATATGCTAATAAGAGCAAACATCATCACAGGAAGTGAAGTAATGTGACATGCTCTTTCTCTCCCATCAACTTTGAAATGTTAACTTTGCTTTCCACCATGGGTTTCCAATCTCCACAGTTTGTTGTTGCTGCAGATTGTGTGGTGTATCATAGTTTGCATCTTTTAAGAGTAAATGAATGATATTTGAAGAAGAGATAAATGCAGGGAGAATTTTCAGGCTGCTCCAGTAAACCGCGAGTATGAATGAAATAGGCTGTAACATTCTGAAACATATAAACAAAAGATGCCAGAAATACTGAGAAGTTCAAAAAGTATCTGTGCGGAGAAACAGAGTGATTCAAGCTTTCAACATTCTATGTTCTTCTCCTCATCCCATCTGTGTCCAAGCACTGGTATAATCTGTAGATGTGTTTCATCAGTGAAAATGCTGTTTAATTGGGTCGGTGTGGATTTGTTGGGCCGAAGAGCTCGTTTCCACACTGTAGGGATTCTATGAAGTCTATGAATTAATCAGCACTGTGTAATTCAGTGTAAACTGTGAACGTGTTTTGCTAACTATATATAACCTGTAAGTATTCTCAGAACCACAGAGACCCCACAATAGAATAAAAGGCATTGAAGAATATGATTACTCCACACTGTTCCATGTAAGGATCCAGAACCTTACAACAGGCTAAATAGCCTCCTTTCATGCTACGATTTCATTATTTGACAATTGAGCTGGTTAAATGAAAATATAAGTGTTGAACAATTTACTAGGTGCTTTACATTCTTGCTTTTCTGCCATTGCCACTTATGAGTTTGTGTTTCAAAGGAAAATCGGACATTGCCAACATTGGTGCAAAAATACTTGAGGCAAAATTTTCCATCTTATGCTCATCAGGACAAATGCAAGAATGCCAAATTTCAAATAATCACAATTTATACAACAGGAGCAAGGCATGCAGATTATTTGAGGCATTGCCATGAAGAAATCAACAGGGCATTTGGCCCCTCAAGCCCAAGGTAATTTTTTTAAGAAGTGCAAGGCTTGAATATATCCCAGAGATAGTAAGAACTGGGCGGCATCAGAGGAACAGGAAAGCTAATGTTTCGGAGCGGGACCCTTCTTCAGAAAATGAAGGAGGGTTCCGACCCGAAACGTTAGCTTTCCTCGAATATATCCCGTTTGTTTGCAGAGAACAATTCCTACTATTGAATGGCTGTCAGGTTGAGCAGCTATAAATGAGTCAAATTGTGCACCCAACTGATTACCTCTCATTAATTGTTAACGGAGGTAATAGTGCACTCGGGATTATTCAGCAAGTATTGTCTAATCACAGAATAAGATCAAGCAGTAGATGTCATGTTCTGGGTTTTGTAAATGCAGGAAGGTTGAGTACAGTCTGTACTCTACCCATTACAAATAACTGAAAGAATACCTTTATCAATAAACACTGCCAGAACAGCCGACACTGAAAGAGACAATTGCCTATTTGGAAATCCAAGCTACCTGGATGGATCTAAGATATCTGCAGCTCATTGATGGTGCTGGTCTCTTTTACCTCAAAGCTGGGGGGCTTTCTTTTGTGAATAACAAGGTCTGTAGCTGGTACTTTAACACTGCAGACTGCTGCAGGTAGCAGAAAATAGTTCAATTCTCAACATGTACGTCCCCCACTTTGAGAAGTGAAATACGTTGTAATTCCTGGGGCTCACCACGATGCAATGTTTGCAACTTGTGGAGAAATGATTTCCCTCACCTTCAGCTCGGTTTTCCCTCGAACCTGTATTCGATAACCTTCGTTTAAACTCCGGAGGATCCTCACAGTGGACTGATTGACATGAATTCGATAAGCTGCAAAATAGAAACATGGGTGTTTGGCCACAATTAAATAGCGAGCAACAAATATTCTTCTTCTTACAAGACTCTTGCCAGGCTGCTTGGAAAGAAAGACTGCATTTATATAGCATCTTTTTGTGGGAACTCAAGTCATCCCAAAGCACGCCACAGCCAAAGTGAGGTACTGTGTGCAGTGTGGTCACTGCTGTACGTGGCAAACAGTTTTGTAGAAAACTCGGAGAGAAATTAGCTTAAAGAGCAAACAGTCCGTTTTAGTGCTGTCGGATGAGGGATAATTATTGACTTGCAGACCACCTTCTCGCACGCTTCCCCACCGACTTTGCTCTGAAATAGTGCCACAGGATCTTTTACATGCTCTCGATAGGGCAGACAGGGTGTTTGTTTAATGTCTTCCCTGTGAAATAAACCAGACTTTGCAATGACGGCAGACCGCCTTCCTTTGCTAAAGCTATCAATGTATCAGTTGGGCTTTTGTGACAGTCTGCCCAATCCATCGCTGGGTTTTACTAATTACAATTTTTTTTACAGCTAGAATTTTTCTGGAAAGTGGGATTGGAACTACATTCTCTGAATTGTTTGTTTAGTAATGTGACCACAACACTATCTTAGCTCGATCATGATGGACCAGAGCTCTCCCATTAATCTTCTTTATAATAGTATTTCTGAATGAATGATGGTGAAATTTTTAGCTCACGGTCTTATGTTCTGATTGGTGAGTTATTTCCCCCGATATGAACCATTGATCTCAACACAGTCCCAATGGCCCACACCCACTCCCAGTAGACCCGACTCATTTCCAATGACTCCCACATATTTCTAATAGAGCCCACTCATTCCTCATGTCCCACACCCATTCCCAAGAGACCCACTTATTTCCAATGACTCCCACTTATTTTTAATAGCTTGTACCCATTTCCAATATATTTTCAATACCTACCCAGCCATTCACATTGGCCCCTGCTCACTCCCAAAGGTTCCCACTCGTTCCCAATAGCCGCCATTCATTCCCAATGGCTCCCACACATTTGCAATGTTCCCCATGTGTTCTCAGTGGCCTCTACTCACACTCCAGTCACTAGTAGGGAACACAAGTGCTCACTTCTCTTTAAGGGACAGATGTTTGTAGAGATGTGGGAAAACTTCGTGACTCATTAAAAATGGCATGCGGATGCTGATGCAGAAATCCTATCCCATTTTTGGCTGATCCAATTTTTGCTCAGAGGGATTTGAATTGTGGCACAATTCACACAGAACAGAACCACTAACTCTGCAGGACCAACAGAACTTCGCACTAAGTTCAAACACGCCCACTTTACTTCCTCCAAGGGTATTAAACTGCAGCGTAGGAGTTGTGAACCAATGGAGTCGACATAAATATTTGGATGGGCAGATAAGGTCTGTTTAATTGCCATGATCAAAAATATGTTTTAAATCCTCTGCTCTTTAAACATGAAACAACAACAAACTAAATTTGTCAGTAGACTTAAATAACATTACAGTCCATTTGGTATAGGTTGATCCTCAATGAGGGAATTCCAAGATTGCGACCCAGCTATATTTCCAAGTCAAGATGGGGAATAGTTTAGAGAAAAACTTGCAGGTAATGTCGTTTGCATCTATCTATTGTTCTTGTTCCTGTAAATGGTAGTGGAAATTGATTTGGAAGGGGTCATCTACTTGAACATCTGATCTGTGAGCTAGAAGTGGAGGAATGGGAGTAATTAGATAGCTGTTTCACGAAGCCAGTACAGGTACAATTGGCTGAATGGCCTCCTTGTACACATATGAAGCTACTGATACAAATGAGAAAGCAAGATGTCTGATGGAAGGGGTGAAAGCATGTTTAAAGTGAGAATAATAATCAGAATAAAACTCTCCCCATCTCACTCTTTCTTTGGCAGCATCAGGCATTACTCTTACTCATAGAATGAAATCCCTACAGTATGGAAGCAGGACCTTTGGCCCATCGAGTCCACACTACCCTTCTGAAGGGTTTCCCACCCAGACCCCTACCTCCCCAAACCCCCTACTCTTTCCCTATAATCCTGCATTTCCCATGGTTAATCCACCAAGCCTGCACATCCCTGGATATGACGGGACAATTTAGCATGGCCAATCACCCAACATGTACATCTTTGGACAGTGGGAGGAAACCCGGACCACCTGGAGGAAATGCAGACACGGGGAGAATGTGCAAACTCCACACAGCCACATGAGGGTCCTTGGTGCCTTCGCGCCCCCCCCCCCCCATCCCTGATAGACTCAATAGTACTTACGCAGGCCTGTAGATTCCATGCGTGAAGCTGTGTTGATTGTGTCTCCAAAGAGACAATATCTGGGCATGGTGAGTCCCACAACTCCTGCCACACATGGGCCTGTAAGGGACGCAGGATGGGAAAGGATGAAAGTTTTTGTTATCTTTGTGGAGACCACACTCTGAGCGAGCAAGGCTAGTGCCACAATGTCTAGATCTGGTGAAGAACTTGTTTCCCACTCCGTGCTTGTGTTAAAAGAGGCAACTGTGGAATTTTGTACAAGGCAGCTGCATGTGAAAAAGAAATAAGGCCTTCCAATTCTTTTGTAACACCTTTAAACTCTCAGGATGTTGCAGAGCTCTTTACTGCAAGTGGAATATCTTTGAATTGTAATCACTGCTGTAGTATGGAAAACCCAGCAGCTAATTTGTACACAACAAGCACCCGCAAACAGTCGCGAGGTAGGAATTTCAAATCTGCTCTTTTGGGATGCTCTTTAGAGGATAAAGATTGACCAGGACACTAGCTGAATGCACCTGCTCTTCAAGATTGTATCATGGGGTCTTTTATATCCACTTGAGAGGGCATATGGGATTTCAATTTAATGAGAAATTGATACTGATCAAAATGCAACACTCAAATAAAAGCAAAACACTGAATGCTGGAGATCTGAAACTGGAAGTGCAGGCGCTAGAGCAATTCAACTGGTCTGGCAGTGGAGACAGAAATGGAGTTAATGTTTTGAGTATTGAGAAGTGTCATAGAATTCATAGAATCCCTACAGTGTGGAAACAGGCCATTTGGCCCAAAAGGTCCACACTGCCTCTCTGAAGAGCATCCCAACCAGACCCCATTCCCCTAACCCTGCATTTCCCATGTCCAACACACCTAACCTATCCCTGGGCACTATGGGCAATTTAGCATGGCCAATCCACCTACTCTGCGCATCTTTGGATTGTGGAAGGAAACTGGAGCACCCGGAGGAAACCCATGCAGACGCGGGGAGAATGTGCAAACTCCACACAGATAGCTGCCTGAGGCTGGAATTAAACCTGGGTCCCTGGTGCTGTGAGGCAGCAGTGCTAACCACTGAGCCACCATGCTGCACACCCACCCCACCCCCCCCACACTCAACACAGCCGAGCCACCGTGCCCTCATTAAGTCTGTTTCTTACACCACAGATACTGTCGGTCCTGCTGAGTTTCTCCAGCACTTTCTGTTTTTATGATATTCCACTCCATCAGTGTGGCCCAGAATTTATATTCATGTTTCCAAAGTAACATTTGAATGCATGAAGTTTGAATTGAGAGATCTGAGTCCTACGCAACAGAACCCTGAGTAAATGAAAGATTTAGAAGGATATGGGACAAATGCAGGAGAGTTTAGTTTGGGAATGTGGTCAGCATGGACGATTTGGACTGAAGCGTCTGTTTCTATGCTGTCTGACTCATGGACTCTGTAAATGATGATAAATTTTGAGTCTTGTTGAGGCTAGATTTTTATCCCACCCTATACATAAACTGAGATTGTTGCCTCCATTTTAACTCGGGGTGGGATTATTCCAAGTGTGGCGTAGGGCAATGGTGTGGTGAGGCCAAGGAGACATTTTAACTTGCAACCCTCAATTCCATATCCAGCCCTGCACTTCCACTTAAACTCACCATTGAACAGTGACTGCTCAGAAGATGGGAATGAAAATTCAGACATTATCATGAGTTTTTTTCTTTAGTTGTTCACAGGATGAGGGCATCATTGGCGAGGCCAGCTTTTATCTCCCATTCCTAATTGCCCAGAGGGCAGTTAAGAGTCAACCATGTTGCTGTGGGTCTGGAGTCACATGTAGGCCAGACCAGGCAAGGATGGCAGTTTTCTTCCCTAGACATTAGTGAGCCAGATGGGTTTTTCCTGAAAAATTGGCATTGGATTCGTGGTCATCATTAGACTCTTAATTCCAGATATTTATTGAATTCAAATTCCACCATCTGCCATGGCGGATTTGAACCCAGATCCCCAGAACATTATCTTGGTCTCTGGATTAACAGTCCAGTAATTATACTGCTAGACCATTGTCTCCCCGATTCCAAGGGACATGGGACTCCTGAGGCCCATAAATGGCAAGCGGGGGAAGGACGGCTAGCCCAGAGACTGTTGGGATTGGAGTGTAGCCATGGAAGGTACAAGGTTGCCTTGTGAGGTTTAGGGAAGTAAGTCTGCACCCTCCTGGGTCATAAAGGCATTACCACACATTGCTGTTGATATGGAACGCTCTTAAGAACTCAGGATGTCACAAAACCGTTTATAGTCAATGGAATACTTTTGATGTGCAAGATACCCAGTGACCAATTTGTACACAGCAAGCTCCCATAAACAGAGACAAGAATTTCCAGACAGATTCTGTGAAGCTGTCCCTGCTATCTCCTAATTCTGACTACCTCTACCTCAGAAGATTGTGAATCCTCAGTCTTTGAGTATATACAATGCAAACTGATACTTTTTTGGGTACATCGAGGATTAGTGGATATTGGGATAATGGAGGAAGATGGAGCTCAGGTGAATTCTAGACCAAACTCAAGGGGCTGAATGGTCCACTCCTGCTGCCAGATGTCAGGTCAAAATAAAAGATAGGGACTTAATTCCATAATTAACTATTGAACAGGAGTCCAATTGTTATGGAATGCACTTTCTGCAGTAAAACTGTGTGAAAAAGGAGTGGGAAAGGCCCCCCGACCCCCACACCATTTTCATTTCCCCCTCTGGTGGAAAATAGATGGAGGTTAGTTGTGGAGGTGTTGGGGGGTAGCAGAGATGAAATCAATACTTGCAGAATCACAGGCTTATTGTGGTGTTGAATGAGGCCATTCAGCCCGTCTGTGTCTGCACCAGCTCTTTGAATGACCATTATGATGTAACACTGTTCTCTGACCATTCTCTGAAACCTTGAACATCTTTCCTATTCAAGTAATCATTGATTGCCCTCGTGTATTTCATTTTGTTATGTTATTAATTATCAATATTATTTATTACTAATTAACATTGATGTCCTGTTCCACTCAGTGGGATTCCAAAATTTATTCCTGAGAAAGTTTCTCCCAGGACCTCCCAGGATAGTGATAACTCAGACATCACATTGTCAACCAGAGATAATGGGTACTGCAGATGCTGGAGAATCCGAGATAACAAGGTGTGGAGCTGGATGAACGCAGCAGGCCAAGCAGCATCATAGGAGCAGGAAAGCTTGACGTTTCCGGCCTAGACCCTTCATCAGAAAAATGTCAACCAGCTCTGAGCGGACACACTCACCTGAATGCATCCCTATCCTTATCCTGATGGGGACATCAGGCATGTGTCTCATTTTGAAGGTACCCACTGAGCTGAGGATGGCCAAGGACATATTGGCTATCTCAGCAGCATGCTTATTGCCATTTCTCTTCGGGAGACCTGATGCCACCATGTAAGCGTCACCAATGGTTTCAACCTGAAAGCAATCAAAGGAAATATCAGCATTTATATAATGATCCAGCAGACCGCAAATGACTTGTTTATTCCCAAGTATTATCATGTCACCATTAGCAGCCATGTCTTCAGCTACATAGTGCACCTAAGCTCTGGAATTTCATGCCACCCCCACTCCCCACCCCCCACCCCCCACCCTGACCTCTCTCAACCACCCAATCTCCCTCTCTCTGTCTCTGACTCTCTCTCTCACTCACTCTCTCTTTCTCTCTTTCACTCTCTTGTCTCTCTCCTCTTTTAAGTAGTTGTGGTGGTGAGCTGTCTTCTCGGACCATTGCAGTCCACCGACCTGGTATGGCTAAGGACACTGCTACCGATGGTGAAAGATGGTAAGTGGAGAATGGAGTTGGAGGAATGGGGGCTGGAAGAGGTTATGGGGGTAGACTGATGGGGAGTGTCTGAAAACAAGAACTTGTGCATTCAGAGACCATTGTAGGTCATCAGGCACGGGGGTAAATGGGCTATGATTTACACTGGACCTTTGGATGAGCTCAAATTTAAAGTGTGAGATGAGGCAGGAAAACATTAGAAAAGCTCAGTATAGAGAAGTACGGTGGCCATTTTATGGTCTTATGATGATATAACAATAATTAAAGCAAGCAAGACTGAGAAGAGAAAGTGAATGGTCGGTGCAGGAGACAGATGTACTTACCCAGAGATGAAGAACATATTGCAATGTAAATGAAGGAATTTTGAAGAATTATGAAGCGAGACGGAAGCAGTCAGAGCTTTGCGTGCTTCATTGAAAAGCAGGAAGTTTAAGAGTGATCTTCAAACTGAGGCATTATTGGTTAATTATTTGGATAGAAATAGTGTGCAAGGGTGTTCAGAAAAGACAGGAGACAGGCATAAGGTCATGATGTACATTGAATGAGCTGGCGCAGGCACGATGGGCCAAATGTCCACCTTCTGTGCCATTACAACTGTGATTGATAAATTGCTCCCACTGGTTTTCCACATCCTAAACAGAATTTAAGATAATCATTAAAAAGAAATATAGGAAAAAGTCCTTTATAGGGTAATTAAAATGGGTAAGTGCAAGTTTGGAGAGGGAATTTGAGACTTGCTTGAAAGAAACAAGATTAAAGAAAGTGAGGAGAAGAGCAAAATGGTGAGATTAAAGCGTCAGAAATATCAAAACAAGCTTAATCTGTTCAACAGCCTGCTTGAGCACCAGAATGTTCTATGCAGATAAATTTTTTCAGCACAGAATCCTGAACCTTCTTAGCACCTAATGCTAACCCTCACCCTCACCCTTGCACTTGCCCTCACCCTAACCCTCACCCTAGCCCTATACCTATCCCTATCCCTAGCCCTATCCCTATCCCTAGCCCTAGCCCGATCCCCATCCCTATCCCTATCCCTAGCCCTATCCCTATCCCTAGCACTAGCCCTATACCTATCCCTATCCCTAGCCCTAGCCCTATCCCTATCCCTAGCCCTATACCTATCCCTATCCCTATCACTAGCCCAAGCCCTATCCCTATCCCTAGCCCTATACCTATCCCTCACCCTATCCCTATCCCTATCCCTATGGCTATCCCTCACCCTATACCTATCCATATCCCTAGCCCTATCCCTATCCCTATCCCTATCCCTATCCCTATCCCTAGCCCTATCCTAATCCCTAGCCCTATCCCTAGCCCTAGCCCTAGCCCTAGCCCTAGCCCTAGCCCTATCACTAGCCCTATTCCTATCACTAGCCCTATCCCTATCCCTATCCCTATCCCTATCCCTATCACTAGCCCTAACCCTATCCCTATCCCTATCCCTAGCCCTATCCCTAGCCCTAGCCCTAGCCCTATCACTAGCCCTATCCCTATCACTAGCCCTATCCCTAGCCCTAGCCCTAGCCCTAGCCCTATCACTAGCCCTATTCCTATCACTAGCCCTATCCCTATCCCTATCCCTATCCCTATCCCTATCACTAGCCCTAACCCTATCCCTATCCCTAGCCCTGTCCCTAACCCTATCCCTATCCCTAGCCCTATCCCTAGCCCTATCCCTAGCCCTAGCCCTAGCCCTATCCCTAGCCCTATCCCTAGCCCTAGACCTATCCCTAGCCCTAGCCCTGTCCCTAGCCCTAGCCCTGTCCCTAACCCTAGCCCTGTCCCTAACCCTATTCCTATCCCTAGCCCTATCCCTATCACTAGCCCTAGCCCTATCGCTATCCCTAGCCCTGACCCTAGCCCTGACCCTTAAGCCTAACCCGAACCCTATCCCTACCTCTAACCCTACTGTGTAGAATCTCTCTTGGCAGCAAACACCACTTCGCCAGAGGCTCTTCTGCTGAAGACAGGCAGGGAAACCACCAGGGAGATAGACTAACCCTGTGGTGTTGGAATCTGCACCAAAATCTCACAGGTAAAATGCTGGGGAGGGGTGAGGGGTGTGGAGTTGGGGGAAGGAGGTGGGATGGGGGAACAGGATAGGGCCAATTGCTGAAACATTTAAAGAAAAAAATTTACATTCATACAGTACCTTTAGCAGTCTCAAGATGTTTCAAGCAGCGTTTGGTGCGTGTATGGAATGAGCTGCCCGAGGAAGTGGGGAGGCTGGTACAATTACAATTTTTAAAAAAGCATCTGGATGGGTATATGAATAGGAAGGGTTTAGAGGGATATGGGCCAAATGCTGGCAAATGGGACTAGATTAATTTAGGACATCTGGTGGGCATGGACAAATTGGACCAAAAGATCTGTTTCTGTGCTGTATCTCTATGACTATATGTCCCAAAGTGTGTAATTTTTAAAAATTTAACCTGTTTTTCCTAATCAACCCATTCAGCGATGTTATTACACACTTGTGGAGCAGTGGGACTACCACTGTGCCACAACAGTGCCCAAAGTGCTTAATAGCCAATAAAATACTTTGGAATTGGCACCACTGATGTAAAGTAGGAAACGCAGCAGTCAATCTGTGCATCACTCAGGGCTTTTTTAAAATTTATTTAGTCATTTTGTGGGATGTGGGCATTACTGCCTGGTCAGCATTCATTGCCCATCCCTAGTTACCCTTGAGAAGGTGGTGATGAGCTGCCATCTTGAACCACTGCACTGTTGATTCAGGGTTGACCCACAATGCTGATGGGGATGGAATTCCAGGATTTTGACCCAGCAACAGTGAACGAACGATGATATATTTCCAAGTCAGAGTGGTGAGTGGCTTGGAGGGGAACTTGCAGGTGGTGATGTTCCCAAATATTTTGTGATCATTGAGTAGATCATTTGATTTCAGTAGTTCTAAGGAATAAATATTAGATCGGTAAACCAGAGGACTCCAGTGCTCATCCAAAATAGTAGTTGGGGATTTTTTTCTAACATATGTCAGTGCGTGTGGATGGGCCTAAACTGAATGTCTCATCCAGAAGATGGCATCTCTGACAGTGCCACACTGCCTCAGTACTTTATTTAAAGGTTTCATTCATGAATCCAATCTATCACTGGCTAAGCCAGCATTTATTGCCTAAAAGTAGTTATCCTTCCCTAAAGGCTGTTGCTGAACCAGATGGATTTTCCTCCCAACGTATTGGCATGGTGATCATATGTCAATTAATTCCAGAATTTCTAATTCCAATTCCACCATCTGCCATGGCAGAGATTTGAACCCAGGACCTAAAACATTACCTGGTTCCCTGGTCTAGTAATAATACCACCAGGACATCACATCCCTTTTTGGCTGCGCTCCGAAAGCTTGTGATTTCAAATAAACCCATTGGACTATAACCTGGAGTCACGTAGCTTCTGACTTTGTCCACCCCAGTCCAACACCAGCACCTGCACATCAATAGAACCTCAATGTACACCACATTCCCTCCCCAAACTTGCACTTCTCCATTTCAATCACCAAGTGAAGATTTCTTTCCCCATCTTTCTTTTTAAAGATAATCTCAAATTCTGTCCTCACATGGACATTTGGAAAACCAGTGGGAACAAATAGCAATCACAATTGTAATGGCATAGGAGGCCATTCGGCCCATCGTGCCTGCAGCAGCCCATTCAATGTACATCATTACCTAGTGCTTGCACCTTATAACTCAAAAGCAGGCATGCCAGCAACTGAGCAAGACAGTCTTAGTGGCAGTGCTAACAGAGTTGGCTCTTCTTTGATCCTTAACCACATTGACATTCCTGTCTCATCTGCAGCCGGACGAATTCTTACCTTGTAAACATCGTGACTGCCTAAAACAGCATCGAACAACGTGTAGAGGTCATTCAAGAGGTCAATGACCTGTATGGGCTCACTCAATGCTGATATGGTGGTGAAGCCAACAATGTCACTAAAGTAGATGGTCACCTGGTCAAAATATTCAGGCTCCACATTCCCACCCATTTTCAAAGCTTCAGCAACAGATCTAGAAGAAAAAGAAAGGGGGAGAAATGAAAAGTAATGTGGTGATAAACAATTACTACCCTTTGCTTTTGCAAGAGGAAATCTAATTGTTAGGTTTGCTTCTGATGAAGTGTTGTTGGATTCAAGACGACTCTGTTCCTTTCTCTACAAATGCTGTCAGACCTGCTGAGTTTCTCCAGCAGTTTCTGCTTTTGTTTCAGACCTCCATTTCTTTGTTTTATGCTAGTTTTCCGATGCTTATGCATTTATTCATTCAGGGCATGAAGGCGTCACTGGCCAGACAGCATTTATTGCCCATCCCTAATTGCCCAGAGGGCAGTTAAGAGACAACCACATTGCTGTGGGTCTGGAGCCACATGTAGGCCAGACCAGGTAAGGATGGTAGTTTCCTTCCCTAAAAGACATTAGTGAACCAGATGGGTTTTTCCTGACTGTTGGCAATGGGTTCATGTTCATTATTAGATTCTTAATTCCAGATATTTTATTGAATTCAAATTCCACCATCTGCAGTGGTGAGGTTCAAACTTGGGTCCCCAGAATGTTATCTGGGTCTCTGGATTAACAATCCAGCGACAATACCACTAGGCCATTGCCTTCCCAGTGGGATTATGAAACTAATGTATCATTATAATAAACCCATTCTTATGTCACAGTTTCCCCACCTATTCTAAAATGAACTGGGAAGCTGGATTAAAAAATATCAAGTGGGGGAGAAAGGAACAGACGTATCAGACTGGAAACGTTAACTCTATTTCTCTACTTTTCATAGAAGTTGCTAGACATGCTGAGTTTCTCCAGCATATCCTTTTATTGTTAGTAGCATTTCCTGTACCTTCAAAGAAGCATTGACAGTAACAGTACACACGAGTGCACCTCCTTTAGCACTGTCAAAGTCCATGGGAAACCTCAGCTCGAGCTGTTAGATGGTGTAATTTACTCACGGAGGCAACATCTGCGACAGAAGTTTCTCAGTTTTCTGCTTCTCGACTTCTAGTTCTTCAGTACGCTCACGGATCAAATCCTCGAGATTGCTGGAGTACTGTTCAAGCATCCGAAGCATTGAGTCAATGATGTTTGTCTTCTTCCCCTTGTTAATGGTTTTGAACTGCAGGGGAGACAGCAAGGAGTCCATCAGATACCCATTCCCCAGTATAATGATTAGAAAGGCAAGGTTTGCATTTATCTGGGTCCTTTCACACGCTCAGAATAAGCTTAAACTCATTACACCCAATGGGATGCTTCTTGAAGTCTAGACCCTGTTGCTTTGTCGGAAAATATAGCAGTTGATTGGTGCACAGGAAGCTTCCGCAAACAGTAATGGGATATTGATCTGCCAACAGGAACATGCAAATAGAAACATTTCAAACAAATAGTTTATTTGATACATTTGTTGTGTCGTTCCTGGGGCTAAGTCAGCAACAATTGCTTACTGTTGGTGGAAAGCAAGAACACACATATACTCAAGAAGCCCAGTAGAACTTTGAGGGTTCTCTCAAGGTCTGTTGGGTAGAAAGGACTTGAAATTACGCTTCAGTTGTTTAATGTGCTTTCTTCATAATTCACAGGATGCGGGCATCAGTAGCAAGACCTGCAATTATTATGAATCACAAATTTCCCTCGAGAAGGTGATGGTGGGCTGTCTTTTTGAAAAGAAACTGAACAGTTTGCTTGATGATTTCAGAGGGCAGTTGAGAGTCAGCCGCATTGCTGTGGGTCTGGAGTCACCTGTCATGTCAGACCATGTATATAATAGAATCTCTACAGTATGGAAGCAGGCCTTTTATTTTTAAGAGAGATCGCAAGGCAGAGGTGTTGAGCAGTCTGGGGTAAACAGCTTGGGAGGCCTTGGGTTTTAGTTTAACAGCCTGAATGGGTGTGACCAGCTCTCGCAGATTGGGATTTCTGGCTAGCATCAGAAGGAATTGGGGGTCTGTACGTAGACGGAAGCTTCAGTGAATATCTCCTGGCTGCTACTCATTCTGAATTTTCTCTTGATGATTTTTCCTCCTGGATTGGAGAAGTGTATGTGAGAATGTGTGATAACAAGGTGTGGGGCTGGATGAACACAGCAGGTCAAGCAGCATCATAGGAGCAGGAATCTCTATCTATGTGAGATTGTGTGTCTGAATTGTCCCTTTTTGTCAAGGGGTGTACTTATGAGATGTCACTATATTGGAACAGTTAATTAGTAATAGTTACTGTATCAATTATCCTGTTAAGTTTCCAATTGAGTTAAGTTATTCTAAATTCCTCTTTGTTTAGTAGTATTTTAACTACAATGTTTGAATAAATTTTGTGTTTTGCTTAACGTTGAGTAGTTTGACCAGTCGCATTGCATCTGGAACAGACACTTTACATTTACCTTTAAAGTAAGAAAAAGTTAGGGCTTAGCCTACAGCCTGAGAAAGAGAAAGTCGTGGCCCACATCTCATTCCTCAAACAAACCCTCAGAAATCTTATACTCAATCCTTCCTTGATCAGGCCCCGGGTATGATCTACTCACTCGGTCAAAGATCTCATTGAAGGTAGGTCTCCTCTCAGGTAGTTCACTCCAGCACTGTTTCATCAATTGAATGCACTCCAATGGGGCTTGGTCTGGAGAGACAGTGGGTCGACACATAGGGGGTGGCTTCTTCACCTTCCTGATAATCTCTACAAAGAAACCGATAAATTAATCATTAGCATCTGGAAAGAATCAAGTGACTCAATTATAGAATCATACAGTACAGAAGAGGTCCTTTGGCCCATTGAGCCTGTACTACTGAAACTACTTTAAATCTACATGAGTCTACTTTCCCGCACTTGGGCCATAGCCTTGAGTGTTGTGACATTTTTCTTTAATTCATTCACAGGAGGAGGGTGTCGCTGGCTAGGCAGTGTTTATTGCCCACCCCTAATTGCCCAGAGGGTGGTTCAGAGTCAACCACATTGCTGTTGGTCTGGAGGCGCACGTAGGCCAGACAAGGAAAGGATGGCAGATTTCCTTCCCTAAAGGGCATTAGTGAGCCAGATGAGTTTTTTCCCCCAACAATTGATTCATAGTCATCATTAAACTCTTAATTCTAGATATTTATTGGATTCAAATTCCTTCATCTGCCATGGTGGGGTTCAAACCCATGTCCCCAGAACATTATCTGGGTCTCTGGATTAACAAGACAGCAATAATACCGCTAGGCCATCACCTCCCCCTTATGCAAGTGCTGCTTTAAGTACGTTTTAAAGGTTGTGAGGTTTATGGACTCAACTACCCTCCCAGGCAGTGTACTCCAGACTCCCACACCCCTCTGGGTGAAAATCCTTTTCCTCAAATCCTCTCTAAGCATCCTGCCCTTCAAAGTGTGCCCCTTATTATTGACCCTTCAAATCAGGGGAACAGCTGCTTTCTATCCAGAAATCGCTAGAGAAACTTGGCAGGTCTGGCAGCTTTTATGGAGAGAAAGCTCCATAAAACACTTCAAGTCCAGTCACCCTTCTAAAGAAGGACTCAAGAACATTAACTCTGCTTTCTGTCCACAAATGCTACCAGACCTGCAGAGTTTCTGCAGCAATTTCTGCTTTTGTTTCAGATTTCCAGCATCTGGAGTTATTTGTTTTATTCAAATGCTTTCTATTCACCCTGTCCGAGACCCTCATTACCTTATATATCTCAATCAGGTGCTCCTTCAAACTTCTCTGCTCCAAAGAAAACAACCTGATCTTTAGGGGACGCGATGGCCAGTGGTATTATCACTGGACTGTTCATCCAGAGACCCAGATAACATTCTGGGGACTCAGGTTCAAACCCCGCCGTGGCAGATGGTAGCATTTGAATTCAATAAAATATCTGGAATTAAGGATCTAAATATGACCATGAATCCATTGTCAATTGTCGGGAAAAACCCATCTGGTTCACTAACGTCCTTTAGGGAAGGAAACTGCCATCCTTACCTGGTCTGGCCCACATGTGACTTCAGACCCACAGCAATGATGTTGACTCTCAACTGCCCTCTGGACAATGGGGGGTGGGCTATAAATGCTGCCTGGCCAGCGACACCCTCATCCTGTGAATGAATAAAGAAAAACAAAATCCAGCCCCTCTTCATAGTTGACCTGCTCCATTCCAGACAACATACCCTGGGAATCTCCTCTGCATCCCCTCCAGTGCAATCACATCTTTCCTATAGTGTGGTGACCAGAACTGCACCAAACTCCTGTACAGCTCCAACATAACCTCCCTACTCTTATAATCTATGCCACGACTGATAAAGGCAAGTGTCCCAAATGCTTTAATTACCTGATTAACGTGTCCTGCCACCTTCAAGGATTTGAGGACAAGTACCTCAAGATCCCTCTGTTCCTCTGAGCTTCCTAGTGTTCTGCCACTCATTAAGTATTCCTCTGATTCATGTTACATTTGCTGGAGAAAAACCAGCTAAGAAGCCATGTAGAATTGTACTACGCAGCAAAGCCATTGTGAAAGGGATAGAGACACATCAGGAGTTGGGGCTAATGGAAAGATGGAGATATGTCTGAGTCTCTGAATGAGGGACGGAGAGGAAAGGATGGAGGGAGATCACAGGCATCTGGGCAGTTGGGGGTCACCATCATAAAGACCAGAGAGAGTACTGGAAGAGTCATTGGGAGGGGTGTGTTGAGGTCACAGATCACCAGGGTCAGTTCATTGGAGAATGAAGCTATAGGGGATGTTTAATCATGACTGGAAGTGAGTGGGCGATGGGAGGGGAAAGATCCTGCACTAAATCCTTACGTACTAGATCCAGCAATTGTCACCTCCCTTTCACTGGCAGGTTTGCTATAGTCCAGAGAAACCTGGCTGTCACAGCGTAACTTATAATGTAGACCAATGGCCAGGTTCTCCCCAAGTCAGGTTGACTCAGGAGCACCTTAAAAGTGGAGGCCGGGATCTGATTCCCAACCACATTCCTGACATTTCTAATTCTCTGATAGAATTCCATGACCATTCCTGACCATTCTGTGCCCTATACTTCTGCAATCATTCCCAACCCAGCAATTCTCTGCCACAGAAAGCAGCTGAGGTCAAAACATTAGAGATAACAAGGTGTGGAGCTGGATGAACACAGCAGGCCAAGCAGCATCAGAGGAGCAGGAAGGCTGATGTTTAGGGCCTAGATCTGAAGAAATTTTAACCATTCCTGCTCCTGTGATGCTGCTTGGCCTGCTGTATTCATCGAGCTCTGCACCTTATTATCTCTAATATTCTGGGAACTCTGGTTTGAACCTTGAATTTGATTTAAGTAAAAATCGGGAATGAAGAATCTAATGATTCATGAAACCATTGATTGTTGGAAAAACCCACCTGCTTCACTAATATTGTCCTTACCTGGTATGGCCTACATATGACTCCAGACCCACAGCAACGTGACTTTTAATTTTCGTATGGGGAATCCCAAATGGGCAATAAATGCTGGCTCAGCAATGCCCACATCCGATGAATGAATAAAAAGGAGAAATTCATGTTCAAATTTATACCAAAGGATACGTTTCAAGTTGTTTGAGGCATTTATTCATTAAGTTACATAAGAAACAAAAGTAATGGAGTCCAGTAACTAGAACTATAAGGTTAAATAAGTCATCACATTCAAACAACTTTGAAAATCATAGTTGAAAGAAATCACGCAAGCTGAAATTGGTGATACCTCGTCTGGAAATTGACCTGGAATAGGAACAAGAGACAGAATATTTAACCTAAGGACAATCCTTGACAAATATCTAGAAATGAGCAAGAATTTGTACATATTCAGAGAACTAGATGCACTTCTAGTGGTAAAAATTGAATGCAAGAATACTACAAACTGTAATATGCTGATGATCTAGTGCAACTTGCAGAATCAGATGAGGCCCTGCAAAATATCATGGATCAAGTAAAATTCAGCAACTTAGAACGTGAAACAAATACCAACAGACCCCAAAAAAAATGGCTGAAAGGAATATGTTGGAAAAAGCTAGCTCAGATTGATGTGGATGGTGTTGCATAGTAAAGGACAAACAATAACAATGAAAAATAAAATCATTGCATTTATCATCAAAAGTTCATT
>JAHRHZ010000264.1:57858994-57924751 GCA_024137785.1 Ginglymostoma cirratum | reverse complement strand
TATTATCTCAGATTCTCCGGCATCTGCATTCCTACTATCTCCGAGGACAAAACATTGAATGTTTTCAAGAAGAAGTTCGATATAGTTCTCAGGACTAAAGTTATCAAAGGGTATGGGGAGAAAGCAGGATCGGGGACCAGTTGGAAGATCAGCCATGATCATATTAAATGGTGGAACAGGCTTGAAGGGCTGAATGGCCTCCTCCTGCTCCTATTTTCTGTTATTTTTCTATCATCATGGCCAGGTCTTTAAGAGGCTTTGTTCATGACATCTCAGACATGAACCTATGTCTGAGTGAGGGAAACATGGCTCGCCATTCTCCCAGAACCAAGGCGTGAAATAACTCCACAGAGGTCGGTATCCCATAACCAAATCACCCCTTATTTACAGGTGGAGAGTCCTTGACACTGATCCAGATTCCTCAGAGCCAGTTCTCAGTGTAAACAGGATGTCTAGCACTCCTGTTTATCTAATCAACCTGTTTAGAGATGTTATTGTACCCCTCTGGAGCAGGTGGGATTTGAACCCAGGCATTCCTGGTCCAGAGGTATGGTCATTACCACTGTACCACAAGATGGCCCAATGCTCCTGTTTATATCTGTCAGCCAGGGCTCTCTAATTGGACCAGGTTAACAGCCCCAATCAGGGAACTCATATTCTATGAGGTCCACCCTGGTTGACCTCATTACAATCACCATAGTATGCACCTTCAAATTCCCTACTGATCCTTCTTAATTCGAATACCATCCCATTGCCACCCTCCACGGCCCACTATCCTTGCTATGCCAAAGTATGTTCCCCCACATGGTCCGTCATGCCCCAGCCCTGTACCAAGGAATGCCATTTTCCCATTCCATGGCCCTGTCAATGTATGACACAAAAAATAATGATCCACATGGCAGGTCATGCTATGTTAAAGTTTGATTCTTCCAATGCCAATTTGCCTACTGTCTGCTGGATCAAATAGTGAACAGTGTAGTTGCAGTGGATTATGTAAAAATAAATCTTTAAAAAACAAAAGTGATTCTTTCATAACTTTTCATCATTTTGCAAATGAAATCTTTTCTATGACAAGGCAATACATGTGCCAGTGATCAATCCACTTTAAAATTTCGGCTTCTGAAACTGCCTAACCTTTTAAACAAGAAACATTGTGAAATTGAGAGAAATCAGACAGACAGAGCTGTCAATCAAGCAGGAATGTAGCGGTTTCAACCCTCTAATGGTTGCCTTGACTCTCCGCCTTGAAAATATAATGAGGCTTGGCTCAGAATTTTCCCAACCCCTGCTATCCATCTCAAGGATGAAAACCTGGCACCAAATTTGAAACATGCAACCTCATGAGTGATCAACCCAACTCCAGAGCCTAAAATTCCTTTGAAATCTCTATCTAATGTGCAATTCTCATTTTCATATTCACGCTCTTTAATTCATAGAGTCATACAACACGGACACAGACTCTTCGATCCAACTTGTCCATGCCGACCAAGTTTCCCAAGCTAAACTAGTCCTATTTGCCTGCATTTGACCCATATCCCTCTAAATTTTTCCTACTCATGAACCTGTCCAAATGTCCTTTAAATGTTCTACCTTTGCCTGCATCTATCACTTCCTCTGGCAGTTCATTCCACATACAAACCACCCTCTGTGTGAAAAAGCTCCCCCTCAGGTCCCTTTTAAATCTTGCTCCTCTCACCTTAAAAATGTGCCCTCTAGCTTTGAAATCTCCCACCACAGGAATACAATCTTGACTACACACCCTTTCCACGCTCCTCTTGATTTTATAAACCTCTATAAGGTCATCACTCCGCCTCCGATGCTCCAGGGAAAATAGTCCCAGCCTATTCAGTCTCTCCCTATAGCTCAAACCCTCCAACCCTGGCAGCACCCTTGCAAATGGAAACAGATAAGCCGTCAATGTTTGGACAGATTAACCATCACCGCGAAGGGATGCTGGAATATAACACAGAACCCACCTTCAGGGCTGAGGTCTAACATGCAATAAGGGGAGCCTCGAACCACGACTTCCTGCAAAATGATGGCAAAGCTGTAAGTGTCTCCTTTCAGCGTTGGCTTCTTGGACAATTCAGGGTCTCTCAGGAACTCAGGAGCTGTCCAGAATAATTCTGAGAATAGAAAAAGAGGACAGTGTATTTTTTTTTATTTCGGTGCATTTACCAAAAAGTGTGCCAGACGTTCAGTCTTTGAGGCGCACACAACAACAAATTGCATTCACGTAGTACCTTTAACACAGCAGAAACAAAGACAGAGATAAATTGGTTCTTGATCTTGAAGGAGTCAAGGGTTACGGGGAGAAGGCAGGAGATTGGGGCTGAGAAAATTATCAGCCGAGATCACATGGTGGCTCAGACTCAATGGGTGAATGGCCTAATTCTGCTCCTATATCTTATGTTATGGGACTGGAAAAGGTTACTGAGATAGGGAGGGTGAGGTATTTGAAAGAAGAATGAGAATTATTAAATGTTGTGTTTCCAGACGAGGAGCCAAATTACATCAGAAAGCAAAGAACTGAGAGGTGAATGGGACTGAGAGAAACTTAAAATATAGGCAGTAAACCTAATTATAAAACTGAAGGACCTCAACATTTGGTTCTGAAAATTGCTCTCTGGGTAAAGGGAACAACATAGATCATTTTGTCTGTCTTTAAGGTGAAACAACATGCAGTGCCACTCCAAAGCATATGAGGAGTAAACCATGTGGCATAGAATTCTGGTCATCACATTACAGGAAGGATGTGGAGGATTTGGAGAGGGCACAGAAGAGGTTTATCAGGATGCTGCCTGGATTAGAGGGTATGAGCTGTAAGGAGAACCTAGAAAAACTCGGGTTGTTTTCTCTTGAGTGACGCAGGCTGATAGAAGCCTATAAAATTACGGGATTCATAGATAGGGTTGATGGTCAGAATCTTTCTTCCCAGAGTTGAAATGTTTAATACTAGAGGGCATGCATTTAGGGTTAGAGGGGGAATGTTCAAAGGAGATGCGATGGGCAAGTTTTTGTATACAGAGAGTGATAGGAGTGTGGAGCACACTGCCAAGAGTGGTAGTGGAGGCAGAACAAAAGGAGAATTTAAGGGACTTTCAGATGAGCACATGAATATGCAAGGAATGGAGGGTCAGGGACGAATGGCAGGCAGAAGGGATTAATTTAATTTGGCATCATGTTTGGCGCAACATTGTGGGCCAAAGACCCTGTTCCTGTACTGGACAGTTCTATGTTCTATGTTCTATGTCCTAATAGGTGCCACATGTTGCCCAGCCCAGACAGAGGTGTCCCATAGACCTCAATGGACCAGTTAGATTTCTAAAACGAGGCTTGATACCTCAAATCGTTTGTCAGTGCAACCCACTGACATTGTTTTCTATCCAGAGATGATATTACACTCCTCTGACCACTTGTTTCCCAACCACCCAATCATCCTTGTTTCTAATTAAAAGAATAATTTGTAAGATAACTGTCACATGTAGCTCTACCTGGGGGATTGGTGTTGCATGCCAATTAGACGTGGAGATAGAACGGGTGAGGAAGTGACCCTATCTCACCCCTACAACAGCCTATCCAGCCTTTTCTCTGAGTGACTGGTAATAAAAGTGCCCCCGCCCACCCCGCCCCACCTTGTACCCAGCTCACCTTCTGGTGGTGGCTTCTCTCGTGGAACCTTCTGTGTCTCCAACAACTCCAAGTAGCCGTAGTCAGCAATCTTCAGCACAAACCGTCCATCCACCAGGCAGTTTCCTGATTTCAGGCGTCCATGGGGAAACTCTCGGTGGTGCAGGTACTTCATTCCCTGTCCGTGAATAAACATGGGCATTGTGAGATCAGACAGTCCAACCGCAACAGTCTGTCTTGTGCATTTCCCCTTTCCATTCCCCATCATTGGTGCTTGGCCTTCCCCTCTGGAATTTCATCCTGAATACCTCACTGGCTCTTCCTTCTACTTTAAGATATTCCTTAAAGACTGTCACTTTGTCCTCACATTTGATCACCTGCACTAAAACGTTGGGGTCTTCATCGTAGCGGCTGGTATCCTACCTTCTTGCAGTAGGCTAAGGTGTTTAGTCATTAACTACGTTCAAGAAAGAGATTGAGAAATTTCTAGTTACTAATGAGAACAAAGGTTATGGGGATTGTACAAGGCTTTGAGCTAAATGATCTAGAATGGTGTAGCCTGGTCAAGGGTCTGAATGGCAAACTCTTGCTGCTATGTTCCTACAGGGAAGAAGCACCTGGTTCAAGTCCTATCTGAACACTCAATGACCAAACAATGTGTATTGATAACAGCCAAACAGTGTTGTTGGAGTTGCTCTTATCCATGCACATGGGAGACCTGACTTGTGCCTTGTAGAAGAAGGGCAAGTTTTTGCAGAGTTACAGAATTCCTAGCCTCTGACATGCTCTTGTCGTCAAGATGGCAGAGCCAGCATGGTAGGTAGTGTTCTGGCTGAGCCCATCCACTCTAGAACTGCTGCATTCTTTTTCTCTCTCTTCTTTTTGTCTTCCTCTCTTCTACTTTTTCTTTTCTCCATCTTCCTGACATTGCGGGGAGACTAGAGCAGTGTCAGCGGTGATTGCTGGTTTGGAGGCTGGATGCGTCGACTCCTTGAATGGCAGCGTGATATCGTCTGCCGCGATAGCACAGCAGGGACTCCTGGCTGCAGTACACCCATTGTTTCTTTTGATTCATTTTGTAATCCCAAATGTTGCCAGATTGTGGCAACAAAACACTTTGTACATGGGACAATCAAAGCACTCATTCATTAAAATCTCAAATCCTTGTGCTGTCAACTCAGAGAAACAGATTTTTTTTTGTGAATCTTATTCAAATCTACAGTAATATTGTGCGCTTAAACTTTCCCTCAATTACCTTTTCTCCAACTGGCATCACAGGTTCTCAGACCTAGTCCTGTCACTAAAATCCCTCACTTTGGAATCCTAGATAACAAGGCGTGGGGCTGGATGAACACAGCAGGCCAAGCAGCATCATAGGAGCAGTACCTTTTATCTTTCACTTTGGAATCCTTCTGTTCAACATTCTCTGCACTCTCTGAGATACCACCTTCTAGAAGAGGCATTTAGCTGAAGCTACATGTACCGTCTCAAGGTGTAAATATTGTACAGTTTGAAAGAAGAGCAGGAGAGATACCCAAAATATCCTTTTCATTATTTATCTAATTTATTCAAACAAATGATCACATTTCTGAAGAAGGGTCTAGGCCCAAAATGTCAGCCTTCCTGCTCCTTTGATGATGCTTGGCCTGCTGTGTTCATCCAGCTCTGCACCTTGTGATCACATTAATGTTTCTGACTGCTTGCAAATTAGTTGCCACATTTCCTCCATTATATAACAGTGACTAAATTACCATCACTTTACTGTTTGTGAAGTGCTTTCGGCTACTGTGTGAGGTCTTTCATTGTTTTTCTGTTATTTCCCTCTCCTATTTTCTTCTCTCTCCTATTTTATTCTCTTTTCTGATCTAGTACCAGTATAAATGATCAGGCTTGAAATTTCCCAAGAATGTTGCAACAAAAGACTTTGAATCAGGACCAGGCCAACTTCCCTCAATGTTGTTCCATGAGCGATCATTCACTGATGGTTTCCCTGGCTACTTCCCCTCAATGCAGCCCCCAGAGATATTACCTTGATTAAATCCATTAGGAGAGAGGACTTGAACATCCAGTCAAGCTTCACATCATCGTTTCTGAGGAGATCCTGAAGACTTCCTCGGGAGCAGTACTCACTCGTGATGGCCAACACTCCACTGTCACAGAGGAAGCCCAGAAAAGGGTTCATATTCTCGTTACGCAAGTCTCTCATCTTCAAAAGCAAGGCGAACAATGTGCATTAGAATTGAATACGGATGGTCTGGAATTGCAAACACATTACACCTTCAAAACACTTACACTGGAACACATTTGTCTCTGGGTGTGCAGAGGGTTGCATGAATGTGCACGGTACATTTGTGAGCACGTGTGTACAATTGGGTTGCAAGCATCTGTAGCATACATTGGTGTGTGCTCATGTTTCATGTATCTGAATTGTATGACTGAATATATGAAGTATGGTATGTATCTATTTCCCATACCTGTGAACGCATGCGGAGTGATAATATATCCACATTATATATTTATGAATCTACACAGGATTGCACACACCTGTATTTTTGCTTGGTGTGTGTGCATAGTGTCGCACATGTTTATTGCATGACAGCATATGCACTGTTATACATATCTCTATCAAACATTTCCAACAGGCAAATGCTGATACCAAGTGACAGTTGGAAATATGCGATGTTGTTGGATCAAAATCCTAGAATTACCTTTCTGTATGACTCAATAAGTATTTAGCTGTGCACTTGCAGTGCCAAGGCTTTCATGGCCAGTGTGCTGGAAAATGGGATTAAAATAGTTAGGTGGGTGCTTTTGACTGACACAGTGGGCCGAAGGGTATTTTTCTGTGCTGTAGACCTCTATGATTCAAGGAGGTGCATTGGCTCAGTGGTTAGCACTGCTGCCTCGCAGCATCAGGGATTTGTATTCAATTCCACCCTTGGGTGACTGTCTGTGTGGAGTTTGCACATTCTTCCTGTGTCTATGTGGGTTTCCTCCCACGGTCCAAAGATCTGCAAGTTAGGTGGACTGGCCATGCTAAATTGCCCATAGTGTGCAGGTTAGGTGAAGCCATGGGAAATGCAGGATTACAGGGATAGGGTAGGGGGTTAGGTCTAGGTGGGATGCTGTTTGGAGGGTTGGTGTGGACTTAATGGATTGAATGGCCTGCTTCCATACTGTAGAGAATCTATGACTCTATGGATGAAGGGAGTTCCCATTCCTAACAGCACAGTATGTATAACCCACATCCCACAGACTGCAGTGGTGCAGGAAGGTGACTCAATACCATCTACTTAAGAGCAATTAGGGATGGGCAATAAATGTGGGCCCTGTCAGTGACACTTACATCTCATGAATGCATGAGTAAGAAGATTAAGGGGAAGAGCTCAGACAGCAGCTTTTAAGAAGCATCTTAAAGGAGGTGGAGTGGTTAAGTGAGGGAATTCCATAGCTTCCAGTCCAGGCATAGGGTCATAAATAGAGGGGAGTGAGAGATAGACCAAGGACCATTACTGGAGAAACACTGACAATTGTAGGCCTGGAAAAGGGTTACAGAGACAGGGAGTGATGATGCCAAGGAGAGAACTGAGTAAAGGGATGAGAATTTTAAAATATCTGTGCGGGCTCAGATAAGAGATACATGCCCCTGTATCCATGGATTTACCTTTCTCAGTATGTTTGTTGTAGATTTCTGTACCTCACAGAGACTTCCAGGGTCAAATTTCTTTAGCCAGACCCAATCCCCCTGTTCAAACAAGAAACATGCATTTCACACAAACCGTTATTCAAAGAAAAATTTGAACTGAAAATAACAAAAGGCCATAAGACATGGGAGCAGAAGTCAGCCCATTTGGCCCATTAAGTCCACTTTGCCGTTCAATGAGTTTATAGCTAATCTGATCATCCTCAACGGCACTTTCCTGCCTTTGCCCCACAATTCTTGATTTGCATCTGAGAACAGAAATTAAATACATCAAGAAAAAGCTGAAAAAGAAATCTTATAAATTCAATGGTAAATAACCCAACCAAGAAACACAACAAGGACTAATGAGTTTATAGATGGTATTCTAAGCACATACAATCAATTACAGAGCACAAGATGCTAGATTCAAGGGATATTTATTAGATTGGTACCTGCAATGGTTTGGTTTTCTTATGAGACAGACTGGGCTTGTTTCTGCTTAGAAAAGTGAGAAGTGACTTGATTGAAGTCTATAAGATCTTGGCAAGGTGGGCATGGAAAGGATGTTTCCTTTTGTGGGTTAGTCCAGAACTAAGAAGCTGTTTTTAAATCAGGTTTCATCTCTTTAGGGCAGAGATGATGAGGAATTCTTTCTGCCAGAGGGTTGTGCAAATTTAGAACTCCATTCCTCGGAAGGAAGGGACATAGCATCATTGAATACTTGTGCGGCGAAGGTAGATAAGAGTCTTGTCAGGCAAGGGATTGAGCCAAGATCATCCATGATTAAATTGAATGGCAGGCTTAGGGCCAAAAGATCTATTCTGCCCATAATTCTTATATTTGTATGTTCAAATGCTGGGCTAAATAGAATAGGATCCCCATTGTGTGGAAACAGGGCATTCAGCCCAACAAGTCCACACTGACCCTCTGAAGAGCATCCCACCCAGATCTACCTGCCCACACTATCCCTTTAATGCTGCATGGCCAATCCACCTAACCTACACATCTTTTGACTGTGGGAGGAAATCAAAGCACCCAAAGGAAACCCACGCAGAGATGGAGAGAATGTACAAACTCCACACAGTCAATCGCCTGAGGGTAGAATTGAGCCCAAGTCCCTGGCACTGTGAGGCAGCAGTGCTAACCACTGAGCCACCATCCTGCCCTGAATAGTCAACAGTGTAAAATAAATGTCAGTGTGATGGCGTCCAGTAAGGCTTCACCTTGACTACAATATCTAGTTCTGGTTACCAAGAAGCAAGAGAGACACTTGAGTGCTAAAGGCTTTGCAGAAAAGTGTCAGGAGATTAATCCTCATAGCTGTGAGGGAAAATGGCTCTTTCTCACCTATTTTCCACTAGTGGACAAAGTCAAAATCTGGATGTGATCCTGAGGAACGGGATTTACTTGTTTTTGGAAAGGCAGAAACTGATTAGGGATAGTCAACATGGCTAAGTGCATGGGAAATCATGTCTCACTAACTGGATTGAGTTTTTTGAAGAAGTGACAAAAAAGACTAATGAAGGCAAAGCCGTGTGTTGATCTATGTGGATTTGAAGAAGGCATTTGATAGGGTTCTGCGTGGTAAACTCATTAGGAAGGTTAGATCACATGGAATACAGGGAGAACTAGCTAGAGGATACATAACTGATTCGAAGGTAGGAGACAAAAGTTGGTGGTGGAGGGTTGCTTTTCACACTGGAGGCCTGTGACCAGTGGTGTACCGCAAGGATCAGTGCTGGGTCCACAACTTTCTGTCATTTATATAAATGATTTGGATGTGAACATAGGAGGCATGGTTAGTAAGTTTGCAGATGACACCAAAATTGGTGGTGTACTGGGCAGCAAAGAAAGTCACCTCACAGTACAACAGGACCTTGATTAGATGTGCAACGGGCTGACGAGTGGCAGATGGAGTTTAATTTAGATAAATGTGAGGTGCTGCATTTTGGTAAGACGAATCAGGGCAGGACTTGTACATTTAATTGGTAATGTTGTTGGGAGTTTTGCTGAACGAAGAGGCCTTGGAGAGCAGGTTCATAGTTACTTGAAAATGGAGTGGCAGATCAACAATGTAGTGAAGAAGACATTTGGTACGCTTGTATTTATCGGTCAGTGCATTGAGTGTAGGAGTTGGGAGGTCATGTTGCAGCAGCACAGGACATTCAATTGCATTCAATTCTGGCCTTCCTGCTATAGGAAGCATGTTGCAAAACTTGAAAGGGTTCAGAAAAGATTAAGACCAACGTTGCTAAGGTTTGGAGCATTTGAGCTACAGGGAGAGGCTGAATAGGCTGGGGCTATTTTCCCTACAGTGTCAGAGGCTGAGGGGTGACCTTATTGAAGTTTATAAAATCATGAGGGGCAAGGATAGGGCGAATAACAAAGGTCTTTTCCCCAGGGTAAGGGAGTCCAAACCTAGAGGGCATAGATTTAAGGTGGGAGGGGAAAGATTTAAAAGGATCTAAGGGGCAATGTTTTCACACAGAGGGTGATGCGTGTATAGAACGAGCTGCCAGAGGAAGTGATGGAGGCTGGTACATTTACAATATTTAAAAGCCGTCTGGATGGCTATATGAAAAGGAAGGGTTTAGAGGGATATGGACCAAATGCTGGCAAATGAGACTAGATTAATTTAGGATATCTGGTTGGCATGGATGAGTTGGACCGAAGGGTCTGTTTCTGTACATCTCTATGACTCTAGCTTGACGTGGCCATGAAGTCATCTTCAACACATATGTTTGGTCAGTGTTTCTCAAAGATATTTGGTTGAAGTGGCCTATTTAAAAATTGATTTGTAATCACTACACCCTCCTATCAATTCAATCTAAATTCTAATATTATATAATATTCATGATATGAATGTGCTGCGCAGAACACATGTTTTAATTATGCTTTCAAGAAAATAGGTGTATCAGTGAGATGTATATATCTGCTTCCCTCAGCAGGGTCTGAGAGATTAGGTTAGGTTGTTTTTCTCAGAACAGAGAAGGGTGAGGGGGAGTCTGATTGAGGTGTACAAAGGTCTGAGGGGCATAGACAGGGTCGATAGGGAGACACATTTTCCTTTAGTAGGTGTGAGTGGAGCACAGTCTGAAAGTAAGGAGCATGAGGCTTAAAGGAGAGTTGAGGAAAGATTTTTTCACCCAGAACGTTGTAGGTATCTAGAACTCACTACCTCAAAGCGTAGAAGCACTCAAGATATTTTAAAACAATATTTAGATGAGCACTTGAAATGCCATAGCATACAACGCAATGGGTCAAGTGCTGGAAAATGGGATTGGATTGGATGGATGTTGCATGACTCGCAGGGACACAATGGGCTGAAGGGGCTCTTACCATGCTGTAAAATCTCTATGACCATCTGAGTCCACTCCACATTACACATGCAACAGCTACATACTGCAACTGCATCCTGACTCTCACTCTGCTTGTTTGTCTGCCATTCATTTGTTACACTTGATCATAGTTTTTGTTCAGTCACCAGATATCCATAAGGTCAGCCCTGCTCAACAAGCACTTTTTTTTTAAATTTCATGCACCCCTCTGAAAATGATCGACATATCCCCAGGGATTCATGGAACAAAATTTGAGAGACATAATGTGAGATTGCTAAGGGCTCAGAATAAGGTGGAGCAAAATATCCTTTGAAATTAAGGTGAGAATGAAGTATAGGGTCTGCTATTCATTACAACTGCACTTGCCAAGTTTGTAGGTTCAATCACACGGAGTTGGAGTCATTTGAGAATATTTTCAGTGCAGCACATGATTGGGAATCTGAGATCTAGGTAAAGGAATGAGACTCCACATTAGTAAAGGTTAGTTTTCAGTGACAGAGAGGTGGTTTTTTAGTAATTAAGACTTATTGTGCAGTTGAAAATGAACTTACTCTAAAATTGACATGTCTTCCTTTTTCTGTGATGTTTAATGTGTTCACCTTGATCAGATCCTCCTTCACCCTTCTCTGCTCTAAGGAAAATAAGCCCAGCCTATCTCTTCTCTTAGGAACTGCGGAGAGAAGCGGGTACATTCACCTCACTGATATATAGATATGATAACTCCAGGGCTGTCAATGTATTTGAATGCTGAGCTTCTCAGGGAGATGTGACTATGGTGAAGCTTATGGAAGAGGAGGGAAACTGAAACAGAAAATTCTGATTTTTACATTTCAACTAGATGTATGTGGATAATAGAAGTTGCCAACTGAATTACTCCTTAATAATGATGGGCACCGAAAGCCTCATCCCAGTTTCCGTTGCAAAATTCAGGTTCATATTGACACATTATCACCAATAGGACATTCCAAAGTGAAATACATGCTCATTAACATAATTGTAATGTTCTGTTAACCAACAACCTGGAAGCAAAAGGTATTTACCTCATACAGTGCTACATTTGAATTCTCGTGGGTTAGTGTAGTAAGGCTTTTGCCAGAAAGTGAGTAAGCTCCAGATTTGAGACTTTTCCGTTCAGATACACTTCTGCCATCACTCAGCTCATCCAGATTTATTTTCTAGATTGAGATGGAAAGACATACATTTCTTTTAAAACATAATTATTCAGATGTGCCTATTACTGGCAAGGTTGACATTTATTGCTCGTCCCTAACTTCCCCCTGAGAAGGTGGTGATGAGCTGCCTTCTTGTTCTGCTGCAGCCTTGATAGTGAAGGTACCCACCAACAGTGCTATTAGAAAAGGAGCATGGTGGCTCAGTGGTTAGCACCGCTGCCTCACAGTGCCAGGGATGTAGGCTTGATTCCAGCCTCAGGCAGCTCTTTGTGTGGAGTTTGCACATTCTCCCCATGTCTGCATGGGTTTCCTCCCACAGTCCAAAGATCTGCAGGCTGGATGGGTTAGCCATTGACAATCCAGGCTTACAGGGATAAGGTAGAGGGGTGGGTCTGAGTGGGAATTTCTTCAGAGGGTTGCTATGGGCTGAATAGCCTACTTCCACACTGTCGGGATTCTATGAGTGGTCTGAATGGGGAATGGCTTTCTCTGTGATTCAGACTGGAACAAAGGGGAACTGTCTGTGTGGAGTTTGCACATTCTCCCCGTGTCTGTGTGGGTTTCCTCTCACAGTCCAAAGATGTGCAGGCTAGGTGGATTGGCCATGCTAAATTGCGCATAGTGTTCAGGGTTGTGTGGGTTATAGGGGGATGGGTCTGGGTGGGATGCTCTGAGGATCGGTGTGGACTTGTTGAGATGAAGAGCCTGTTTCCACACTGTAGTGAATTTCACAGTCAGACTAATATATCCACTTTACAAAGTGGACATTAAGACCCAAAAAAAAGGAAAAGGACATTAGGAGTCCATATGCTTCACCATGCTCTTTAAAAGAGTTTTCCAATAAATCTAGAAATAAAGAAAGGTTGCAGATGTTGAAAATCAGAAACATGTAGAGAAATTGTAAGAAATACTCAGCAGGTCTGGCAGCATCTGTGGAAAGAAAGCATAATGAAGGTTTTGACTCCAGTTCTGAAGAAGGATCCCTGGACCCGAAATGTTAACTTTGCTTTCTCTCCACAGATGCTGCCAGAAGTGCTAAGCTTTTCCAGCAATTTCTGTTTTTATTTCCAAATAATCCATTTTCTCCATAGCCCTGTGATGTTTCTATTTCCTCTTTTGAGATACAATCCAATTCCTTTCTTATAGGGATGGAGTTTAAAAACAGGGAGGCTATGCTGGACAGGGTCCTGGTGAGGCCATACCTGGAGTACTGTGTGCAGTTTTGGTCTCCTTAATTGGGAAAGGATGTACTGGCACTGGAAGGAGGTGCAGAGGAGGTTCACTCAGTTGATTCCAGAGTTGAGAGGGTTGGATAATGAGGAGAGACTGAGTAGGCTGGGATTACACTCATTGGAATTCAGAAGAATGAGGGGAGATCTTCTAGAAACATGTAAGATTATGAAGGGAATAGGTAGGGTGGAGGCAGGGAGGTTGTTTCCGCTAACAGGTGAAACTAGGACTAGGGGGCATAGCCTCAAAATAAAGGGAAGCAGATATAGGACTGAGGTCAGGAGGAACCTCTTCACCCAAGGGGTTGTGAATCTGTGGAATTCCCTGCCCAGTGAAGCGGTTGAAGCTACCTCGCTGAATGTGTTTACGGGAAGGCTAGATAAATTTTTGAATAGTAAAGGAAGTAAGGGTTATGGTGAGCGGGTGGGTAAGTGGAGCTGAGTGTCAAAAAGATCAGCCGTGATCTTATTAAATGGCGGGGCAGGCTTGAAGGGCCGGATGGCCTACTCCTGCTCCTAGTTCTTATGTTCTTATGTTCTTATCTGTTTCAACCAGACTCTCAGGCAGTACTTTGCAGATCCTCATAACTTGCTGCATAAAGAAAATTCCTTCTTTGCCCTTTTCATTCTTTTGCTGCTGAACTTCCAGCTGAGTTCTCTAGTTACTGGCCACTAGAAACCGTTTCTTCATATTCACTGAGCTCCAATATTGGGTATCATCAACAACTCCAGAACATCTCAGGGTCTGGAATTTAAATGTAGTTCATCCACTACATCCGATATAAAGGTAGTGTTCAGAAGCTGGCAGTTTGCAGTGAAACCCGTCTGGGAGACACTAACATCGTTTTTAGGAAAGTATAGACAAAATTGGACCAAACGTTGGCAGATGATTCATTTCTCCTAGCATTAAGGCATGAGGACTGACTCAGATTTGTATTCCAATGTTAATATGTTGCAGAATAACCTATCAGGAAAGGATAATGGCACAAATAAGGTAAAGCTATCCCACCTTTCCTAATCCTCGCCTAAACACCTGTGTCACTGCCTCTTACTCCAACTCATTCTTACTCAGGACTCCAAAGGGCTGGAAATCCTAAATCTCCCTTAGCATTCATTTCCTCTTTCAATCCGAGCATTTCAAAGCCTTCTGTAGAACCAAGCCTGCCTGGAGCTGAGTATATACCAGCAGCATGGCAATGATGCTCATACATGGTTAATAAATGTCTACTCCAGGGCCTCAGCTTGATCAGGGTATAGGCAGGGCATGCATCTTCCCACCCTCCCACTGATTAAATCCCCTTCCTCCCTTCAATCTCATCATCAGAAAGAACAGAGGATTAATGACCATTATGTAGAAGCCAGGCATTTGGCCCAACTGCCCTTTGCCTCCTCCCAACACCCTTCATCTCATCCCATCTGCATGTCCTGCCATCCTTATCACTGTCATCACATTCTTACCTACCTTTCTTTCAAATTCCCCTCATACCCAAGCTTTGAATCACTTAAGCACTGAATTGACTCATCATCTTAGTTCTTTCTTCAGCCATGTGGATCTTACTCCTTTATTGCAATCAGAAACTAATAAAATGGGTTCCGGAGGCATTTTTCAAGAGGGAGGGGACTGATGGTACAATTTTGAGCAAAGACTGATAGCTGGGTAGGCCCCTGAATTGGCACCTGATCCACCACTTTATACATTCATTCTCTCCACTACCAATGCACGGTGGGTACCCATCAAAGAATGCAGTGCAGTAACTCATCAAGGATATTTTGATTTCACCTACCTGGCCTGCAATCTTCATCATTTGGAAGGACAATGACAACCGATACAAAGGAACGCCACCACCTTCAAACCACTCACTATCCTGATTTGGGTTTATCTTGCCATTCCTTCAGTGTTTCAGGGTCACAATCCTGGAACTCCTTTTCTAACAGCACTGTGAGAGTACATGCCCCGCATGGACTTGCAATGGTGAAAGAAGACAGCTCACCACCACCTTCTCGAAGATAGTCATGGGTGAACATTAAATGTGACTATTGCCAGTGATGCTCACATTGCAAGAACTTGCAAGAAGGATAAAGAAATATTGCTGAAACACGAGACAGGCAGTTTGTTGATGCTTTTCATCTTGCACTCATCAGGACAAATGCAAGAATGCCAAATTTCAAACGAAACAACAATGTACACTACGTGAGAGAAGGGTGCGAGTTGGTTGGCAAGTTGAATCTGATTGGTCAAGGCATTACCATGGAGAATGTACCAGAAAGTGATTATCCCTGATTTTTATTCATTCAAAAAAGTAAACAAGAATTGAATTTGTTCATCCCAATGGTTATCTTCACCCTTTAACAAACCAAGAGTGTGGAGTACAAGCACAGGCATTGACCATAGTTGAGCCAAATGGCTTGTTTCCCTTCAATGGATAGCCATGTTCATAATCTTTCCAGCACAGTAATGCAAAGCAGTGTCAGGAGCTACAGACATAAGCAGGTGCACCAACCTTCTTACTGAGTTGTGGATTGATGAAAGTGAGATCTTCGAGGGTCATTATGATCTTGTTCGGCCCTTTCACCATCTGTATCATCTGGATTCGGTGCCTGAAGTGAGAACAGTATCAGTCTGTATTACTGGACTGCAAGCTTTGGCTTTGTGAAAGGAATATCATGTCGAACCAATTTTTTGTAGCTCTTTGAGGAAGTACCTTATGTCATGAATAAGAGGGAAACCTGTGGATGCACAATACTTATAGATATATTTCCAGAAGGCATCAGTAAGGTGCTACACCAAAGATTATTGCAGAAAATTAAAGCTCATGGCGTATTGGTATGGATGGAAGATGGGCTGGCTAACAGGACACGGAGAGTAACTGGGTCATTTTCAGGATGTTAAAAATGTAACAAGTGGTGATCCACGGTGATCAGTGCCATTAATTCAATTTTTTTACAATTTGTATAAACAACCTAATTGAAGGGACAGAGGGTATTGGTGAGAAATTCACTGAAGACACAAAGAGATGGAGGAAAGTAAGTTGTGAAGTGGCCATAAGAAGGCTACAAAACGATATATAGGTAGGTTAAGTAAGTGGATAAATATCTGGCAAATAGATCATATCATATAGAAGCATTGGGGTGGCACAGTGGCTCAGTGGCTAGCACTGCTGCCTCACAGCGCCAGGAACCCAGGTTTGATCCCACCCTCGGGACACTGTCTGTGTGGAGTTTGCACATTCTCCCCATGTCAGTATGAGTTTCCTCCGGGTGCTCCAGTTTCCTCCCACAGTCCAAAGATGTGCAGGCTAAGTGGATTGGCCATGCTAAATTGCCCATAGTGTCCAGGGATATGGAGGTTATGTGGATTGGCCATGGGAAATGCAGGGCTACAGCAATGGGGTGGGTCTGGGTGCGATGCTCTTCAGAGGGTCAATGAGGACTTGGATGGGCTGAATGGCCTGCTTCTACACTGTAGGGATTCTATGATTACTGTGGAGTCTATGATATTTCCTCATATCCCTTCTGTCCTGAGGAACGAGAAATCTGAAAGCAATAATTCAAGGAGCTGAACCTCATCTGGAGTAATGTGTACAGTACTGGACTCCCTTATTGAAGGAAGGATCTACAAGCATTGGAAGCAATTCAAAGTAATTTTCCTACACTAATCCCTGGAATGGGTGGGTTACCTTATGAGGAAAGGTTGTTTAGAGTTTAGAGTGAAACGTGACTTAGCTGAAACATATAAACTCTTGAGGGGACCTGGCAGGGTATATGTAGAAAGGATGATCCCTCTCAGCCATGATCCTATTGAATGGCAGAGCAGGCATGAGAGGCCCAATGGCCTGTTCCTGCTCCAATTTCTTATGGTCTTGTGGGAAAATCCAGAACTAGAGGTCGCTGTTTCAAAATAGGGAGTTGTGCACTTGAGACAGAGATGAGGACATTCATTTCTCTAGCAAAGTCATAAAGTTATAGTGGTCTACAGCCCAGGAAAAGGCCCTTCAGCCCATCGTGTCCACACCTGTTAAAAACAGGCACTTATCTATTCTAATTCCATTTTCCAGCACTTGGCCCATAGCGTTGTCAGCCTCAGTATCACGAGTGCACATCTGCATACATCTTAACTGTGATAAGGGATTTTGCCTCTCCCACCGTTATAGGTGTGAGTTCCAGATTCCCACCAGCCTCTGAGTGAAAAAGATTTTCCTCACATCTTTAAACCTCCAGCCCCCCTCACCTTAAATCTATGACCCCTGGTCATTGATCCCTCCACCAAGGGGTAACATTTCTTCCCGTCAACCCTATCTCTGCCCCCCTCAAAATGTTATACATTCTCAATAATTGCCCTCCCTCAGTCTCCTCTGACGGCAGGACAGGGTTGTGAGTCTTTGGAACTCTCTTTCTCAAAAGGCAGAGAAAGCAGAGTCTTTGAATATTTTCGGGGCCGTGGGAGATAGATTACTGATAAACCAGAGGATGAAAGGCAATCAGGGATAGGTGGGAATGTGGAGTAATCAGACCTGTCATAACCTTATGAATGACTGAACAGTCTAGAAGGGCTGAGTGGTCTACTCCTGCTCCTAATTTAATTTTTTGAATGTTTTGGAATCTCTAGAATATGGATAGAATTAAAAAGCTACTGCCCCTGACTCAGCGGTGAGTAAGCTCATGAAGAACATAAGAAATAGGAGCCGGAGCAAGGCACCTGGCCTGTCCAGCCTGCACTGCCATTAATTACGATCATGGCTGATCTTCTCGTGGACCCAGTTCCACTTACCTGACAACTCAGCGTAAACCTTAATTCCTTTACTGTTCAAAAATCTACATATCTTTGCCTTAAAAACATTCAACGACTAAGCCTCACCTGCTTCACTGGGAAGGGAACTCCACAGATTCACAACCCTTTGGGTGAAGAAGTTCCTCCTCAACTCAGTTCTAAATCTGCTGCCACTTATTTTGAGGCTATGCCCCCTGGTTCTAGTTTCAGTGAAAACAACAACCCCTAACCACCCCCCCCCCACTTCTATCTTATCTCTTGCCTTCATAATTTTATACCAAGCCAATGCTAATGTTGAAAATATCATACCTGATGATGTAGGTGAGACCAAGCCCACATAATGCAAGAGCACAGATTAACCCAAAAGCCAGTATGACTGCAGTTAACTCAATACCTGGAGAGAGAGGAGAGATAGGTCATGATGATCATTAATGCACAGAAAATTATATTTCCAGGGCAGGGCCACTAATTCACCACATAGTCTTCATCATTGGCACATCCAACACGGATTCCTCTACACTCAGAGTGACTTTCAAATCAACGTGTAAACAAAACTTGTGGGCAGCATGGAGTCTCGGTGTTAGCACTGCCACCTCACAGTGCCAGGGACCTGGGTTCAATTCCAGCCTCAGGCGACTGTCTGTGTGGAGTTTACACTCTCTCTGTAGGTTTCCTCTGGGTGCTCCGGTTTCCTCCCACAGTCTAACAAAGTGCAGGTTGGATGGATTGGCCGTGCTTATTTGCCACGCATACACAGGTTAGTGAGTAAGCCATGGGTTATACAGGGTTACAGTGTAGGTTGGGGTGGGAGGGGGTGCTAGGTGGGATGCTCTTCAGAGGGTTGGTGTGGACTCGATGGGCCAAATGGCCTGCTTCCAAGCTCTAGGGATTCTATGAAAATGGGCTCTTCTCTTTGGGGGTTAATTAAGGTGAAGGGGCTCAGTCTATTGTTTGTGGCTACCATGACAAGGTGAAACGAGAACTATCAGGAGATTAAGAAGAACTTGTGTTGCTGTGAAGCCTTTCACCAGCTCAGAGCACCTCAAAGTGCTTCAGTGCTAGAGTTTTTGAATTGTCATCTCTGATGCACTGTGGCATCAGCATGCTCCCACATATAGAACTGTGATCAATGACAAATAATCCATCCCAGTGATATCGGCTGATGGATAAATATTGGTCTGGAGAGTGGAGAGAACCACCCGCTCTTTATCGAGCAACTGCTATTGGATCCTATGCAACTTCTGATTAATCCCTCATCCAAACAGCAGCCCCTCTGACAGTGGGGCATTCCCTCAGCACCCCACCAGACGCTCCAGTGTGGATTTCTTGGCTCAGGTCTAAGGGGTGGGACTTGAACCCATGGCCTTTTAACTCAGAGGCAACAAGTAATCAGGAGGCACGCAAAGGCTTGACCCAACACAATGAACGCTGAGCATAAAGAAAGACAAGAATTATGTCCCATTGGACATCGCTGGAAAAGGCAGCATTTCTTGTCCATCCCTAACTGACCTTGAACTGAGTGGCTAGCCTGGGCCATTTGGAAGGGCATAAATGAGTCAACCACGTTGCTGTGGGATTTGAATTCACAAGACTAGGACTTTATTCACTGAAGCATAGGACATTCAGGGGTGACCTTTATAAGTCATGAGGGGCATGGATAGGGTGAACAACAAGGGTCTTTTCCCTAGGGTGGGGGATTTCAAAACTAGGTGTCATATTTTTAAGGTGAGAGGAGAAAGATTTAAAAAAGACAAAGGGCAAATTTTTTTACGCAGTGACTGGTTTGTGTGTGGAATGAACTGCCAGAGAAAGTGGTGGATGCATGTACAGTTCCAACATTTAAAAGACATTTGGATAAGTTCATGAATAGAAAGAGTTTGGAGGGATATAGGTCAAGCACAGACAGGTCAGACTAGTTTAGTTTGGGAATGTGGTTAGTGTGGATTAGTTGGGTGGAAGGGTCTATTTCTGTGCTGTATGACGCTATGACTCTTAAGAAGGCCAGATGGGATAAGGGTGGTACATTCCCCAAAGGACATTAGATGAAACTGAGAAGAAATGACTGTCTTCCTGAGTCCAGAGTCTAATGCACTGGGATGCCCAATGAATGATGAATCAGTGTTAAGGACAAGAGCCTGCTTTCTGCATCCGTCTGCTACTACACAAGTTCAGAACACTTCCACTAAAACCTGTTCTCAGCTTTATTGTATGTATCCAAGGAATCTCAACAATACATCCATCCAAGGATTTTGAATTTCTGCCTCTCTCTCCCACTGCTTTCCTCTCAGAGTTCCCCAACTCCTCAGTTTGAAGCCTAGCCAGCACACTGTAGGATCATATAGCACTGAAGCAGAAGATGATCTTTCAGCCAATCTTGGAAACGCTACCAATTAATCCCACTCCCTGCGCTTTCTGCTTATGGTGCTGCAGGTTATTCTAATTTGAGTAAATATCCATTTTTGAATTGTATGGGGCTTGAATATTGTTAACTGAATTTGGTGGTCCCAAGGTCAGAGTATGAGATAACAAGCATGGGGCTGGATGAACACAGCAGGTCAAGCAGCATCATAGGAGCAGGAAAACTTGACGTTTCGGGCCTAGACCCTTCATCAGAAATGATGAAGAGTAATTTGGTGATGAAGAGTATTTCGGTCTAAGCCCGAAACGTCAAGTTTTCCTGCTCCTATGATGCTGCTTGACCTGCTGTGTTCATCCAGCCCCACGCTTGTTATCTCGGATTCTCCAGCATCTGCAGTACCTTTTATCCCCAAGGTGAGAGTATATTGTGGCCATCGCACCTCTTGTGTATTTCTTGCATTGTTCTTTTATGGGAATGTTCTAAAAGGTTTGGAAAACAATTACAAACAACCAAGCACAACTTAAGAACAGGAATATTCTAATTGGTCCCTCAAGCTTATTCCTCCATTGAACAAAATCATGTCTGATCTGATAATTCCACTTTCTCATCTACTTCCCTTGTTTAACAGGAACCTATCTTCCACTGCCTTAAAAATATTCAGACTTTACTTCCGCTGCCTTTTGATGAAGAGAGTTTCAAAGACTAGGGACCCTCTGTCAAAATAAATCTCTCTTTGCATCTCTTTTAAATAGACAGTGACCCCAAGTTCTCAATTCTCCCAGAAGAGGAAACATCTACCAGGACAAGCCCTCGCTTGGTCTTATATCTTTCAATTAAGTTGTCTTTTACTCTTCTAAGCTCCAACACATACAATCCTAGCCTGTCTAACCTTTCCTCATAAGTCAACCCATCCATTACAGGAAAGATGTGGAAGCATTGGAAAAGGTGCAGAGGAGATTTACCAGGATGTTTCCTGGAATGGAGGGAAGGTCTTACGAGGAAAGGCTAAGATAGCTAGGGCTTTTCTCTTTAGAACAACGAAGGATGAGAGGTGACTTGATAGAGGCATACAAAATGATCACAGGTATAGATAGAGTAGACAGCTAGAGACTTTTTCCTATGGTGGAGGTAGTTATTAAGAGGGGGCATAGTTTTAAAGTGAGTGGAGGTAGATATAGGGGAGACATCAGAGGTAGGTTCTTTGCTGAGAGAGTGGTCAGGCATGGAATGTATTGCGGGAGAGGGTGGTGGAGTCGGCCTCATTAGGGGCATTTAAGCAGCTATTAGATAGGCATATGGATGATAGTATAAGGTAGGAGTGGAGGTTAGGTAGACCTTAGGATTAGGGTAAAAGTTCAGCACAACGTCGTGGGCCGAAGGGCCTGTACTGTGTTGTACTGTTCTATGTTCTATGTTCTATTCCAAGAGTTACACAATTAAACCCTTTCTGAAACAAAAACAGAAATTGCTGGAGAAACTTGACGGGCCTGGCAGCATCTATGGATTAAAACAGAGTCAAGGTTTTGGATCCAGTGGCCCTTCTTCTGAACTGATAGTAGCCTGGAAAAGGTGGTATATATGCTGAAGACAGGTGGGTGGAGGGTTAAAGGAGTGAATGGACAGGCTCAGATGAAGCCCAGAGAGACAGAAAAAGAAAGACAGTTGGGCAGACAAAGGGATGGATGATAGGATGCCAGAGTCAAAAGAAAAGCTGTCAATTGTGACCATAAGTGGGTGAAAATGGGCCAGCTGCGGTGAAAGCAGCCCATATCATTACAGGGCAAAGGGTGGGAGCGGGTGGGTGAAGGACATGGGAGGAGGTGTTAAGGTTCTAAAATTATTGAACTTGATGGAGGATTGGGGTCATCATAAATAGGCTGCTTTGGCCTGAATGATGTTTCTTCCCCTATTCTTTAAAAAGAGTGTTTATTTCCTATTGTCTAGTTATCACTAAGACTAGCTGTCGATTCTAGGTTTATCAATTGAATTTTTATTCATACCAGCTGTGACTGTGGGATTTGAACCCATGACCCCAGAGAATTAGTTTGGGTTTCTAGAGTATCAGTCCAATGAAATTACCACAACATCACTGTGTTGAGTTTCTTGAGCGCTGCTTGGAGCAGCACTCATCAGGCAAATGGAGAAAGTTACGCAGTGTTGTAGTTAGGAAGTGAGTTACTCACCACAGAATTCCCAGTCTCTCAGCCTTCCCAGTAGACACAATACTGAAACAATTGGTGCATTTAACTTGACTTATAATTTAACTAACAAGGCTGAGCGAAGACATGTCTCCTGAATTCCTTATTGACTCTATTTGTGCCAGTTGTATTCAACCAATTCCATGGTTGCAACCTCTCCACAATAGATGTGTCTCCTCCTTTAACTGGACTTCCTGCTTCTTGCTGGCCACATAAGGGCCTGATCTCATTGATGCAGTGGGAACAGATCTATACCATGCAGAAAACTGATATAGGACAAGTCGGAGGCCTCCTTTCTGGGCTTGCTGGGTCCCTTGGAGGGATCATAGGATTCACTCATTCATGGAGAGTGGGCTTCATTGGCTGGTGGATGGAGCTGGCTAGACTAGCATTTATTTCCCTTTACTAGTTACCAGTGGGCAATGGACACTCACCCACGTTGCTGTGGGTCTGGAGTCACACGCAGGTCAGACCAGGTAAGATATCTTTTTCTCAATGGTATTAATGAACCAGATGGGATTTACAAAATTGACAGCAGTCATTCTTAGATAACACAGTATGGAGCTGGAGGTACACAGCAGGCCAGGCAGCATCAGAGGAGCAGGAAAGTTGTCGTGTCGGGTTGGGACCCTTCCTCACAAGGTCAACTTTCCTGCTCCTCTGATGCTGCCTGGCCCACTCTGTTCCTCCAGCTCCACACTGTGTTATCTCTGACTCCAGCATCGGCAGTTCTTATTACCTCTGAGTAGTCATTCCAAAATAGCTTTGTATTCCAGATTTTTTATTGGATTCAAATTTCACCATCTGCCATGCTGGGATTCTAACCTGGGTCCAGGATTCATTAATCTAGATTGATAGTCCAGTGATCTTGCTAGAATTTTACTGCCTCCCCATAAATGACACGTGTTAGCTTGAGGGGATTGTTCAAGGACAGTGGCCTGTACATCTATCTTACCAAACCCCTTGAGTTGATCTATTATGTTTATCTTCAATGGCAGGTATAACTTTGCAGTTACATCAAAATAAAATCATAGGCTTGAAGGAAATCCCAAGGCTTCAGTGTCAGTGCCGATTTTCCATAGAATCCCTCAGGGTGGAAAAAGGCCCTTTGGCCCATCAAGTCCACACTGACTCTCAGAGCATCCCACCCAGACCCAACCCCCATAACCCACCTAATCTACACATCCCTGAACACCATGTGCAATTTACCATGGCCAATCCACCTAGCTCGCACACCGTTAGACTATGGGAGGAAACTCGAGCTCCCAGAGAAAACCCATGCAGACACAGGGACAATGTGCAAACTCCACACAGACAGTCGCCTGAGGGTGGAATCAAACCCATGTCCCTGGCACTATGAGACAACAGTGCTAACCACTGAGCCATTATGCTGCCCCTATGTTTAATGAAGGACCATAGCAGTGTGAGCCATCCTAAATGCATGGAATCAGCCATTGTCAGCACCTTCCAGACCAAATTGTGTGACTGTTTTCTTTTTTGGAAAGGCAAACTGAATTTGAAAGATTACCTCCTGTGCAAATGACATCTGGATCAAACCAGCAGCTGGAATCAGCGCCAGGAGGTGAGCCCCCGGGGAAGTGAATGGCACTGCTGCTGCCTTGTACCATTTCCATTGCCGTGTTGATGGTGTAGGTGGGCACCAGCTGGTGACTTCTCCCATCAGTGTCCAAGATGACATAGTTCGCTATCCCTTCCCCTCGGTCATTAGTCCCAATCTGCTGATTAAATCCGGCAAATGTTAGGTTCCTGGTAGAGTTGGCAAGAGTCATTCCTGAAACGTGGGCCCCAGCTTGCTGAACATTCTCCATGGCTTTGGCGATAAAGTAAATGCTGTTGTAAATTGTTCCAAAGAGAGGTGAAACCTGCAGAATGAAACCAAACCAATTTAGGCACAAAGGTGAGCCCACAATATGGCTTCCGTAAGATGGGACAATTGAAATAGGCCACTCAGCCCATTGAGTTTGCTGTATTAAATTCCACCAGTTACCACGTTGCGGGGGGTTGAACCCATTTCCCCAGAGCATTAGCCTTCAGCCACTGGATTATAAACCCAGCAGCATTGCCCCTACGCCACCATCTCCCCATCTCTTCCATGTAACAGTGTTACCAACTGGGTCTAATCCTCTGCTTCAGCCTTACTTGGATTGAGTTTGGCATTCTAATGGTTAGTATATTGAACAAACAGGCAGGACTACAGGCTTCCAAGTATACTGTGGAAGGTTGGTAAGAAGGATAATGAGGCCAAAAAGGTTAAGTCATGTGGAAAGTTGAGAGGTGAAATATTTAAAAGGAGCCTAAGGGGAAACTTTTTCATGCAGAGGGTGGTGGGTGCATGGAATGAGCTGCCAGAGGAAGTGGTGGAGGCTGGTACAGTTACAACATTTAAAAGGCATCTGGATGGGTACATGAATAGGAAAGGTTTAGAGGGATATTGGCCAAATGTTGGCAAATGGGACTAGATCAGTTTAGGATATCTAGTTGGCATGGATGAGTTGGACCAAAGGGTCTGTTTCTGTGCTGTACATCTCTATGACTCTATTCTAGTCCATTAAATATAGAAAGTTAAACGATGATCCAATTAAGATGTATAACAAATTTTCGATAGGGTAAAGATTCTTAAAGTCATAGAATCATAGAGATAAACAGCACGGAAACAGACCCTTTGGTCCAAATCATCCATGCCGATCATATATCCTACATAAATCTAGTCCCATTTGCCAGCATTTAGTCCAGAAGCCTCTAAACCCTTCCTATCATATACAATCCAGATGCCTTTTAAATGTTGTAATTGTAGCCTCCACCACTTCCTCTGGCAGCTCATTCCATACATGCACCACCCTCTGCTTGAAAAGTTGCCTCTCAGGTCCCTTTTAAATCTCGCAAACTAAATCTATGCCCCTCTAGTTTTGGACTCCCCCACCCCGGGGACAAGACCTTGGCTAGTCACCCTATCCATGTCCCTCATGATTTTATAAACTTTTATAAAGTTCCAGCATCAACATTTCTTTGTTTTATTTTGTGTGAAAATCTCTAAAAGGTTACAAAGACTGAGAGTATTTGTTGATATCAAGACTGAGATCAATGGGCTTTTCATTAGGCCAGCTCACTAATGATGTGGTCAGAAATTACACAAGTTGAGTGGACATATCAACCAGACAGGATCTAATTGAATGGCAGAACAGGCTCAAAAGGCGTGTTTAAACATATTGGTCGCAAAATTGAATCCTAGGGATTGCTGCCAGAGAATGTCCATGAAAGTTGTTGGATTGTAATAACCTAACAAGGCAAATGATGTACAACAGGGGAGGGACTTCCAGCCTACTCAAACAGTTTAACTCTTAATATTGAGACAAAAAGAGAAATTGCTAGAAAATCTCAGCAGGTCTGGCAGCATCTGTGGAGTGAAATCAGAGTTAACGTTTCAGGTTGAGTGACCTTTCCTCAGAACTGGATGCATTACAGCATGGTTTGGCAACTGCTTGTCCCAAGATCACAAGAAACTACATAGAGTCATGAACACAGCCCAGTCAATCACGCAAACCAGCCTTCCAACCATTGACCCCGTCTATATTTCTCTCTACCTTGGGAAAGCAACCAACATAGTCAAAGACTATATATACTCTCCTCCACCCTCTTCCATTGGATAGGAGATATAAAAGTTTGTATACACGTAGGAATAGAGTCAAGAAAAGCTTCTTCCCCAATGTTATTAGACTTCTGAATGGAACTCTCAAATTTAATGTTGATCTCGATGTTTGTGCACCTTCTCTGCAACCGTAACATTGTATTCCTCGCTATATTCTATCACCCTAATGCACTCTGTATGGCATGATCTGCCTATACTGCACACAAAACAAAACGTTTCACTGTACCTAGGTACGTATGCCAATAATAAATCAAATCAAATCAAATCAAATGTATAGTCTTGTCATTTCCAGCGGCAGCAATAAGTACACTCAGCTGAAACAAGGTTGGCAGGTTGTTCAGCTGTAGAGGCCTTCACAGATCCTGCTGATTTGCATCCACTGAGGTCAATTTCACACCAGTTGATCACTAGCCAGTGCAAACTCTAGCTGATTTGCTTCCTGAAGTTTCCAGAGATAATTCCCAAGAATTTATTGCCACATCATTTGATTAGATTTCTGTTCCAAATCACTAGAATTGGAACTCTGTCTAAGAATGCAGTCGAGATGGGCTATTGAATGTTTTCAAGGCAGAGGTGGTTAGGTTCTTGTTAGGCAGGGGATTTGAGGATTATTGGGATTAGATATAAATCGGCCATGATTTTATAAAATGGCAGAGCAGCCTCAAGGGTCTGAATGGGCTACTTCTGCTCCTAATCTGTACATTTTCACCAGAAAAGACAGCCATTCAGCACATCTTACATGTGGAAGTTCTTTTAGTATAGTTACTATTTAGTCCCATTCCTCCTTTACCCTTAGCACTGTATTTTATTTTCCTTTTCAAGTATTCATCTAGTAGCCTTTTAAAAGTTATGTTGTAATCTTCTTCCATTCCCCTTTCATGTGGAGATGCTGGTGTTGGACTGGGGTGGACAAAGTCAGAAGTCACACAACATCAGGTTATAGTCCAACAGGTTTAGTTGAAATCACAAGCTTTCACAGTGCTGCTTCTTCATCAGGTGAAGTGAAGGAAGACACACAGGCACAGAATTTATAGGCAGGGAGATCAACAGTTCATACAAATGGTGTGAATGGAGTGCCGATAGGCTGAATAATAAGTCTCTGCAAGTGATCAAAAGTGTCAGATAGTGAGTAAAGCATCAGCAGCTGAATTGCAAACTCCACATAGACAGTCACCAAGGACTGCAATTGGACAGGGATCCCTGGTGCTGTGATGCAGCAGTGCTAACCACTGAGCCACTGTACTGCCCCCTATCCATTTGCCTTGCTGTAGCTCATTTAATGATTGCCCCTAACAGTTTCCTGATGACAGATGTCAACTTAACTGATCTGTAATTTCCTGCTTTCTCTCACTCTTTGTATAAAGGGGATTTTGTTTTATTTGTTCATGAAACGTGGGTGTTGTTGAGTAGGCCAGTACAAGTTGCCCAGTTCTAATTGCCCAGAGGGAAATTCCTTACTGTAATTACACACTTTGTAATTACACATTTTGTAATTACACATTTTGTAATTCATGCATGAGGACACCAAGATCCCTCTGCATTTCAGAGCTCTGCAATCCCCAACTTTAGAACATAAGAACTAGGAGCAGGAGTAGGCCATCTGGCTCTTTGAGCCTGCTCCACCATTCAATAAGATCATGGCTGATCTTTTCGTGGACTCAGATCCACTTACCCGCGCTCTCACTGTATCCCTTTAATTTCTTTATTGTTCAAAAAAAATCTACCTTAGCTTTAAAAACATTTACTGAAGTGGCATCAACTACTTCACTTGGCAAGGAATTCCATAGATTAACAACCCTCTGGGTAAAGAAGTTCCTTCTCAATTCAGTCCTAAATCTGCTCCCTCTAATCTTGAGGCTTTGCCCTCTTGTCTTAGCTTCACCTGCCAGTGGGAACATCCTCTCTACTTCTATCTTATCTATTCCCTTCATAATTTTATATGTTTCTATTAGATTCCCCCTCAATCTTCTGAATTCCAATGAATATAATCCCAATCTACTCAGTCTCTCCTCATAGGCCAACCCCCTCAACTCCGGAATCAACCGAGTGAACCTCCTCTGCACCACCTCCAGTGCCAGTATATCCTTTTTCAAATAAGGAGACCAAAACTGCACACAGTACTCCAGGTGTGGCCTTGCCAGCACCTTGTACAGCTGCAACATAACCTCTGTGCTTTTAAACTCAATCCCTTTAGCAATGAAGAACAAAATTCCATTTGCCTTCCTAATTACTTGTTGTACCTGCAGACCAACCTTCTGTGATTCATGCACAAGGACACCCAGGTCCCTCTGCATAGCAGCATGCTGCAACTTTTTACCATTCAAGTAATAATCCTTTTTACTATTACTCCCACCAAAATGTATGACTTCACCTTTATTTACGTTGTACTCCATCTGCCAGACCTTTGCCCACTCACTCAATGTATCTATATTCCTCTGTAAGGTTTCGCAGTGCTCTGCACACTTTGCTCTGCCACACATCTTAGTGTCATCTGCAAACTTTGACACCCTACACGTGGTCCCCAACTCCAAATCATCTATATAAATTGCAAATAATTGCGGTCCCAACACCTATCCCTGAGGCACACCACTAGTCACTGATTGCCAGCCAGAATTGCACTCATTTATCCCCACTCTTTGCTTCGTTGGAAAACTTTGGTTTCCAATATAATCAGACCATTGCTGAATCAAGGGCATTTGGAAAATTAAAATCAATGCACCATCTACCTCAGGGGCCACCTCTTTTAAGACCCAGAAATGAAGTCCAACAGGACCTGGGCACTGATCAACCTCAGCTTCAACAATTTACTCAGTATCATTTCTCTGCTGACCTTCCTTTGTTCCCACCTCCCTTCCATTTCCTGATTTATCACTTTGCCTAGGATGTTACTTGTCTCCACTAGAAGAATGATGCAAAATACCTTTCCAATTCATCCATAAATTCCTTGCTTTCCATGATTACTTCTCCAATTTGAATTTCTATACCAATAATGCTCACTCTGTTAACTATTTTCTTCTTCATCAAATAATAGAAAGTCATACTACTGCATTTATTATTATATTTCTGATTAGCTGTCTCTCATACTTTGTAATTTCCCTCATTAATTTGTTGATCATTTGTTGCTTTTTTAAATTCTATCTAATTTTCAGACGTGACGCCTATCTTTGCAGAATTAAATGATTTACTTTAATTTTGATACAATCTCTTTAACGTTTCTAGTTAACTCTGGAAAGTGGGTTCAACCATTGGAATTTTACTTACTCTTTGGAAAGTATCTGTTCTGTAATTTTGGAAATATCCTCCAACATCTGCCACTATATCACTATAGACCTCTCCTTTAAATTAATTTGCCAATTCATTCTAGTCAGCTCTGCTTTTGCACTCTCAATAATTGCCCTTGGTTATACTTATTTAAAAATTCTCAGATCCGCTCTGCTCTCCCCTCAGCTGAATGTAACATTCAATTATATTATGTCTGCTGCCACCTAAATCCTATATTATTGCACAATGCCAACTTTCGTATAGCCCGCTCTCTGTCAGCTCCAAAATATGGTGTTCCCAGAAACTATCCTAAAGGCAATCCATGAATTCCAAACTTTGACTACCTTAGGCCGTCTGACTTTTCCAGTCAATATGTCAACTAAAATCCCTGATGATTATTGACATAACTTTCAGACAAGCCATCATTATTTCGTCCTTCTCACTCCACCTTATCATATGGTTACTTATAGGGAGGTTGTACATCATTCCCACAAGTGACTTCTTGCTTTTCTTATTTCTCATTTCTCCAAACTGTTTGCACATCCTTAATTCCTGAATTTAGGTTATCGTTAACAATTATCAAATTACAAATTAAACAGTAATAACAATGGACTCCCGTGTGCTAATAGCCCAGTAAACAACATGCACATGCACATCACATGCAGGGTGCTATTTCCATTCCAAGATATACATTGTACCTGTAGCTTAGAATTTTTTTTGCATTCATTTAGGCACTTTTGTATTTTTTTCAAGCCTGCTTCTATTTTATATCACAAGATGTAGGAGCAAAGGCAGGCCATTCAGCCCATTGAAGCTGCATCATCATTCAATAAGATCATGGCTACTCTAATAATCTTTCCTGAAAATCACAGGGAAGTGGACATTGGACTCATGATGGGTGTTTCACTCAGATGAGTGAAGACATGGATGGGAACAGCAGGATTTTATTGTGCAGTACATTCCAGGAGAACCTGCCACTCCTGTTTGTCCAGAAGTGCCACCTTAAGCTCCCGCAGCATGTTATCAGAATTGTGGCCAATAGACAGATTGTGCCCTCCTACAAACCTTGAGCAATGCTATCAGACATTGACTAATTTGCTTAGAGACAGTTGGCTTATTGGGTGTACCTGCTCTGGTTGCTGCGATGTCACTATTTCGCCGTTCTCTTGTGCCTTTAAAAATGCCTCACGGAAGCTCAACTCTTCTGATGCCATCGTTATCGTCAAAACAGCATCATAAGCCTCTCGCAGCTTGCTGTTGTCCCTCAGCACAGAGTAAGGTGTATTCTTGTGAGGAAGACTGTAGAGTAAGGTGTCATATGGTACAAAAGCGAGCCTCCCACTGGTCAGCCCCATGTCGTGGGCTTTCTGCAGGAAGACAGCCTGCTCTTCACCTCCAATGAGGACCGAGTGCATGCACATGATAATAACTAGAATACAGAACGGCCACATTAGTATTTCCCTATAGAGGTGAACAGAACAGACAGCAATAGAAATACATCCCCTTTTATCCGTGGCTGAACACCACCTTAGACACACACTCCTGCCATCACTGGTGTATTTAAAGAATGCATTGGTCAAGAATTCTTCATTTAAAGCTTGAAAACTCTCAACCTCTACCACCTAGAATAACAAAGACAACATGTGCCTGTTAAAACAATCACCTTCCAAAATGCTCCAGTGAATCTCACAATATTGCGACTCCAACAAACATCAGTTTCTCCTTCATTATCACTGTCATAACTGGAACTCCACACCACCAGCGCTGGGCAAAGGAGAAACTATCTTTGCCACATGGACTGCTCTGGCTCCAGAAGGTGGCACATAACCTCCCTCTTAAGGATAGACAATAAATGTTGACCTTGCTAGTGATGAGTATCAAAGAGAGCTTTTGCTATGGGGTATAAAAGTAGGGAGGTTTTGCTAAACCTATACAAGGCACTAGTTAGATCACAGCTGGCATTTTTTTTCCCTTTGTTCATTCATGGGATGAAGGCATTGCTGGCTAGGTAGCATTTATTCCCATCCCTAATTGCCCATAGGGCAGTTAAGAGTCAACCACATTGCAGTGGGTCTGGAGTTTCATGTAGGCCAGACCAGGTAAGGATGGCAGTTTCCTTCCCTAAAGGGCATTAGTGAACCAGATGGGCTTTTCCTGACAATTGGTAATGGATTCACAGTCATCATTAGACTCTAAATTCCAGATATTTATTGAATTTAAATTCCACCATCTGCCGTGGTGGGATTCAAACCCATGTCCCCAGGACATTATCTGGGTCTCTGGATTAACAGCCTAGCGATAACACCACCAGGCCATCACCTTCCCATATTGTGAACAGTTTCGGGCCACTTGTCTAATACTGGCATGGGAGTCCAGTGAAGGTTCATTAGGCTGATACCTCGTTGTGGAGGGATTGTCTTATGAGGAAACGTTGATTAGGTTGGATGTGTACTCATGGAATATGAAAGAATAACCTTATTGAAACATATATTCTTAGGAGACTTGACAGAATAGGAGACGTAATTTCTCCTTGTGGGAGAGTCTAGAATCAAAGGGCATCATTTCAGAACAAGGGTCACAAATCTAAGAGTGGGATGAGGAAGAATGTCTTCTCTCGGTGGGTAGTGAATCTCTGGGACAAAAACAAAGTTGCTGGAAAAGCCCAGCAGGTCTGGCAGCATCTGTGAAGGAAAAAACAGAGTTAACCTTTCGGGCCCAATGATCCTTCCCCAGAACTGTGAATCTCTGGAATTCTTTACAACAGTGGGCTGCTGAGGCTGGTTCATTCATTATAGTGAGGTTGAAATAGACAGATCAGAAAGGGGATCAAGGGCTATGTGGAAAAAGCAAGAAAGTGAATTTAAGGATTGTTAGATCAGCTATGATGTTATTGAATGGTAGAACAGAGCCAGAAGACTGAAAGTCCTACTTTGGCTCTTATGTCTTAGTCTTTTTTTCCCAGGAATCAATTAAAAATAAAGCCTTTTTATTTTTAAAGTAAGACCCCACTGTGTGCTGTTTTGGTTTCCTTACCTAAGTGAGGATATCCTTGCCATACTCCACTGGAGGTTTACCAGATTAATCCCTGTGACGGGGAGATTGTCATATGACGATAGATGGGGAAGCAGGGTCTGTATTCTCTCAAGTTTTGAAGAATGGGGGTGACCTCAAAGAAACTTACAAAATTCTTACACAGAGTGATAATATGATGTAGTTAGATGCTCCCCTTGGCTTCAGAGCTCCAAGCCATAAACAGAACAAGTACAAGAGGGCATTGATTTAAAGTGATCTGCAAAAGAAGCAAGGGTGCTTCAAGAATTATCCACAGGAGAAAGAGTTGGTTATGTTGCCCTTCAAGCCTGTTTCATTGTTCTTATTTGTTCCATTAAAATCTTGACTAACCATCTCCAGAACCTCCACATTCTTCCTATAGCATGGTGACCAGAATTGCACACAATACTCCAAATGTGGCATAACTAAAGTTTTATACAGCTGCAACATGACTTGCCAACCTTTATACTCAATGCCCCAACCGATGAAGGCAAGCATGCTATACACATTCTTTACTACCTTATCCACTTGTTTTGCCACTTCCAGGGAGCTACGGACTTGGACTATAAGATCCCTCTGTATATTAATGCTCCTAAATGTCCCACTATTTACTGTATGTCTTCCTCCAGCATTTGACATCCTAAAATGGATCACCTCACATTTGTCCAGATTAAACTCCATCTGCCAGTTGTCCTCCTAACTTTCCATTGATCTATACCCTATTGCATTCTTTGACTTTCCTAGTACACAACTCCACCAATTTTCATGTCAACTGCAAACTTACTAATCAGGCCACTTACACTTTTATCCAAATCATTTATGTACATGTATATCACAAGCAACAGAGGTCATAGCACTGATTAACATAGAAACATACATAGAAGCATAGAAGCTAGGAGCAGGAGGAGGTCTTTCGGCCCTTTGAGGCTGCTCCGCCAGTCTTCACGATCATGGCTGATCGTCCAAACTCAATAGCCTAATCCTGCTTTCTCCCCATAACCTCTGATTCCATTCGCCCCAAGTGCTGTATCTAGTCACCTCTTGAATACATTCAATGTTTTGGCATCAACTACTCCATGTGGTAATGAATTCCACGGGCTCACCACTCTTTGGATGAAGAAGTGTCTCCTCATCTCTGTCCTAAATATTCTACCCCAAATCCTCATAGTGACCCCTGGTTCTGGACACACTCACCATTGGGAACACCCTCCCTGCATCTACCCTGTCTAGTCCTGTTAGAATTTTATAAGTCTCTATGATACCGCACCCCCCAGCCCCGACTTTCTTCTGAATTCTAGCAAAAACAATCCCAACCTAATCAATCTCTCCTCATACATCAGACCTGCCATCCCTGGAATCAGCCTGGTAAACCTTCACTGCACTCCCTCGAGGGCAAAAGCATCCTTCCTCAGAAAAGGAGGCCAAAATGGCACACTGTGGAACGCCACTAATCACAGACCTCCAGTCAGAAAAACATCCTCCACAAATGCCCTTTGTCTTCTATGACCAAGCCAATTTTAAATCCAACTTACCAGCACACCATGAATCCCATGTAACATCACTTTCTGGACAAGCCTACCATGAGGGTCCTTGTCAGATGCTTTAGTAAAGTCCATGTAGACAATATCCACTACACTACCATTATCAATCATCTTCATAATTTCCTCAAAAACCTCAACCAAATTTGTAAGACATTCTCGACATAAAGGCAAGCTGACTATCACTAATAAGTCCATTCTTTTCCAAATGCAAGCAAATCCTCTCCCTAAGAACCTTCGCCAATAATTTCCCTACCACTGATGTAAGGCACACCAGCCTACAATTTCCTGGATAATCCCTATTGTTGTTTTTAAACAAAGGAATAGCATTGGCTATTTTCCAGTCTTCTGTGACTTTGCCTTTGGCTAAAGAGAGCACAAAGATAGGGCCATAGAATCATCGAGATATGTGGCATGGAAGAAGACCCTTCAGTCAAACTTGCCCATGCCAACTAGATATCACAAATAAATCCAGTCCCATTTGCCAGCATTTGGCCCATATCCCTTGAAACCCTTCCCATTCCTTTACCCATCCAAATGTCTTACCAATGTTGTAATTGTACCAGAAATCTGTAAAGTCTCCATTAATTTCATCCCTTGATTCCTTCGGTGTCCTGGGGAAGATTTTCAGCCTTTAAGGATTTATCTACCTGAATATTTTTCAAGACACCCAACGTGTCCCTCTATTTAATATTGACATACCCTACAATATCGACATGCCCTTCATAATCATGCCATCATTCATGCTATTGTCCTTGATGAATGAATACCAATGTGAAGTATGCATTAAGGACCTCACTCACTTCCTCTGGTTCCATGCATAAGTTCCCTCCTTTGTCCTTGAGTGGACCTACCCCTTCCCTAGCTACCCATTTGCTCCTGATATACTTATAAAATACCTTGGGATTCTACTTGCCAAGGACATTTCACGGCCCCTTTTAGCCCTCCTAATTCCTTGTTTAAGTTATACCCTGCTTCTTTTACATTCCTCCAGAACCTTGTCTGATTTCAGTTTTCTAAACCTTACAAATGCTCCCTTTTTTCTTTTTGACTGAAATATCTCTTATCGTCCGAGGTATATGATTGCCTTTTATTTTTGGACAAGCCATGAGTTCATACTTTTGGTCGGCATTTGCTTACACAGTATAACTGTTCCCAAGAGGCCCTGTGCGTAATTGCAATTAAGTACAACAGTTGCCCCATCTGACTATATACATTTTTTCAATGGATGAATTAATACCTTAAGATCCCTTGTCATGAATCAACTGTAAGCCAGGTGTAGACATGATGTTAGTCCAAAAAATTTGGTATGAAATCTCATATTATTACCATTTAATAACTTGGCTTCTAAAGTGGAGGTAAAAATGGGGTTTGCTTTTGCATCTGTGACGATCTGACTCGACGTTTTTAAAGGTCAGAAAGAATTTTTGAAGAATGAGTTTAAAACAGCATTTATAAAAAGTTATGTGTTTCAGCTAAATGACCAAGAAATATAATGTAGAGGCGATGGCCTAGTGGTATTATTGCTGGACTACGAATCCAGAGAGTGTTCTGGGGGCCTGGGTTTGAATCCCACCAGGGCAGATGGCAGAATTTGAATTTAATAAATAATCTAGAAATAAGAGTCTAATGATGACCTTGAATCCATTGCTAATTGCTGGAAAAACTGGTCTGGTTCACTAGTGTCCTTTAGAGAAGGAAACTGCCATCCTTACCTGGTCTGGCCTACATATAACTCCAGACCCACAGCAATGTGGTTGACTCTTACCTGCTCTATGGGCAATTAGGGACAGGCAATAAATGCTGCCTGGCCAGCAATGCCCTCATCCTATGAATGAATGAAAATATATACCTGGGGAGTTAATTGCTAAGGTGTTTGCTGACTTAGGTTTCAAGACCACCATACAGAGTGAGAGATGAAAGAGGCCAGAGCAGGTAACAGAGGTGCTGTTATTTAGCAATCTCCAAGCAGTCATGGTTAGGGAGAAGTTTTGAGTTGCTTAGAAGTCAGTGAGAAGAAAGAATCAGAAGGCGAGGTTTCAGAGACAAAGACATTTCAGGGGGCTGCTGAAGACATGCATTTAGGGAATGTATGTCAAACAATTGTGAAATGAGTTAGCAATTGCTTTAAGGATCTTGACAAGGGACATGAATTGAAGAAAATTGCACCTAATGAATATGAAGCAATTTACCAAAACAAAGCTGATTATAGCTTATCCAGTTGAGCCAAAAAAATTATTACGCAGATAAGGGTGACTCTTCAGTAAAGTTTGAGTGTCTGTGAGGGTATTGCTGGGATAAAAGGAATAAATCATTCTTTATAATGTTTACAATGAGATCTTTCTTTTCTCTCATCGAGTGCAATTAGTTTTTGCTTTTCTTCTGGATAATAAGCTTTTATATACTTTTGTTAAAAGTACATCAGCAGCCTTTTTTCTCATTCATTCATGGGATGAGGGGCATTGCTGTCTAGGCAGCATTTATTGCCCATCCATAATTGCCCAGAGGGTAGTTAAGACTCAACCACATTGCAGTGGGTCTGGAGTCACATGTAGGTCAGACCAGGTAAGGATGGCAGTTTCCTTCCCTAAAGGACATTAGTGAACCTAATGGGTTTTTCCCTGACAATCAACTCATGGTCATCGTTAGATTCTTAATTCCAGATATTTATTGAATTCAAATTCCACCATCTGCTGTGTTGGGATTCAAACCCAGGTCCCAGAACATTAACTGGGTGTCTGAATTAACAGTCCAGAGATGATACCACTACGAACCCAGGTCCCAGAACATTATCTGGGTGTCTGAATTAACAGTCCAGCGATGATACCATTAGGCCATCGCCTCCCCCAGTGGATAGGTTCAGCAACTGACCTACATGAAAAACAAAAAGAAAAGTAACATATGCATTCTGTCATGATCCAGGACCTGATGTGTTCAAAATTACTGTCAGCAGAGACATAATAAGTCTTGAATACAGTAATCTGATGAGGTATGAATGAGGGATAAAGTTGACATATATTGAATAAAAGGGCCGCATTAATATTTTTAATGTTTCTTCTTCTTCTTAGCTGACTCTCCAGATCAGGGATGAACTTCTTCCACTCTGGAGCCTGTGTGTCCTGAGGTAACTAGACACTCTAATTCTGGATCTGTACACCCTGCCACAATGGGGGAAAAGGTCATGCTTGCTGAAGTGAGTGTGTGAACCGTTTGGGTTTTCAGCAGGTCCTTCTGCTTTCTGCACTTGGCCTCAAGCTGGGCCATTTAGAGACCCTTGGAATGGCGTGCACCTTGACAGACACTTCTTCTTGGGTAGCTATGGACAAGGAATTCCCACAATTCGTAGGGATGTCGCATTTTGTCAGGGAAGTTTTGAGGACATCCTTGAAGTGTTTTCTCTGCCCTTCCAGAAACTGCTTGCCATGATAAGGCTCAGAGCAAAGACTTTGATTTAGGAGACTTTGATCAGGAATGCAAACAAAAAAATAGACCATTCCATACAACTTTTTGACATTAACCAATGTTGGGGATGTCGGGCTGACAGATGACATTGATGTTGGAGCATCTATCCTACCATTGAATTTGTAGGATTTTGCTGAGGTATTTTGTTCAAGGACTTGAGGTGACTGCTGTACATAGACCACATTCCTAATTCATACACGATGTCAAGGAACACTGTGGTCCTGTAGAACACAAATTTGTTGCCTGGATTGAAGTCTTCATTGACAAACACTCTTTACCTCAGAAATGTTTGGATATTTAGACTAATATTCTTTGAGTTTATATTGGAGCCAATTTTCCAAACTACATGACAATTGCTACAAGATATTTCTGTTTGTATGACTGTGTCTGTATGTATGTGTGTGAGCATGTGTAAAAGTAGGCACCTATGTGCCTTTAAGGACATATAAAATAGAACAGTACAGCACAGTACAGGCCCTTCGGCCCACAATGATGTGCCGACCTATTATCCTATTGCACAAAGGTATTAATAATGCTGCAGTAATTAATTTTGTTATACTCGTGGGTATATTTTACACTCTTTGATTTGAACCAATGAGCTGACTATCATTAGCTGAAAGTTAAGCAAATTTGAAGTAGTACGCTTTATACTCTTTTGATGTATTACCTAATTCATCGACGGATGGAGACATACACATTTACATATGGTCAAGGTACTTTAACTTAACATAAACTTACTTCGAAGGTCTGGAACATCTTTAATCTTCATTAAGGTTTTCATAATATCTTCATCAGTGAATCCCATTGAGGCGACAATGCCAATTGGAAGTCCATTGTATCTGAGAGCATTGGCTAATTTGTTAGCAGTGTCTACCCAGATATTTTCATTTGAAGATATTATACCGATATGAGCCCAGCGAAAATATTTCATCACACCAAACAAAACCCTGGCAGGTGATTGTAAAGTCCTCACAAATGTAGGGTAACTGTTGGCATTATCAAGTTGAAAGTTAACACAGGCCCATGAGAATATTCCCTTATTCCAGTTCTTGCCCAAAAGTGAAGCTGCCTCACAATAGCCTGGATTCACTGGACCCAAAAATACAGATGCACGTTCTTCAAACTCCACAAAGTTACTGAGTGCCTTTGAAGTCCGACAATCATCTTGAAGCACCACATGTTCAAGCTTATATCCATTGTATAAGGAACCATGTTTGTTAATTCGATCAACTGCCAGCTTGGCCGCCATTGATGGAAGAGCCTTGGAAAAATTTGGGTCACAGTACCATGGTCCAACAACTCCAATCTTGAAAACTGAAGTGTGCACACAGTGTGGAAAGATTAATGTTCCCAGAAGCAGGCAGCATAATGATGGAAAAAATTTTAACTTCATAAAGAACCTTTGTTTTGGTGTGTGATAGCATTGAGGATGATTAGTGAACTCCAATAGATGGCCTCTTATTGTCCAACAAGAACTCAGCATTTTCCTGGAAGCATTTACAGCTGGAATCTAAACAGGGTGGATTCATTCGTAAAGAGTAGTGACATCTGCCCCTGAAGAAATGAGTAACATATTTGAATCAAAAAATATGTATTCAATATCATTATACCTGATAATACTGTAATCCATTGATCAGTGATAACATAGCAATAGGAGATTCTCAATTCTGTTCCAACATTCAACTAGACCATGTCTGATCTGAGCTTAACTCCATTTCTCTGTCTTTCACCATATCTCTTAAAATACTTACCTCATAATAATCTCTAAAATCAGTTTTGAAATCTTCAATTAACCCACCAGCTTCAACAGAATTTTAGGTGAGAGCTTCAGGATTACAATATAAAAGACACAATAATTTTGAAACTTAACCCTGACCTTCCAAATACAATCATGTCTAGGTGTGAACTATTAGGTGTTCTTTTAAACATAACGAATAACTGATTTTCAACCATTGGCTGACATGATATCTGATGACAATATAACACACTGTTTAATTAATTGATGAGGGCACTTAATTCCCCAATTCTATTCCAAACAATTATGATATCCGAAGGACTTTTGCGGTAATGCTAATAGATTTCAAGGCATCCAAATAATGTTAAGAAATCCAATGTCTGTTTAATCTGACCAAATTTTGAATTTTAGCCAAATAGTCAAACATAACAATGGATGGATGGAAAGTAAACAGCAGCACATCCAAATGAGTAGGACAGACAATATTAGTTAAAATAACTTTGTCCCATGCAAATCAGTAAAGACCAGTGGGTGAAGAGATAAGGCACATTGCTATGGATAATAAAGGTTGGATTATATGTATTAATAGCTGTTAAGTGACCTTAAAGAATTGCAATCAGCTGGTAACATAAATTGCCAAAAAAGGATTTTTATGATTTTCAACAAGAGGTATGTATGTAATTAAAAACGAAGACAAGAGTATTTGAAATTGCATGCCTGATTGTAAAGGTGAAGTGGGAGGAGTAGACAGGGACTGGAACATATTTAGGTCCAATACACATTATCTGCTTCTAACTCCCCCAGGTCAAATCTATTAGTGCAGCTCATCCTAAATCAGTCAAAAAGGCAGTAATAATGATCAGTAGCTATTCAATAGAGATGGTTTGATCTGTAAATCAATACCATATCCAAAAAGTTCACATTTAAATCTTGCATAGAAACTCTGGTGTTTCTAACACACAAAAAAAAGTCAGTTTCTGTAATGAAATTGTTATACCATCATTTAAAGCTTTTTAAGAAAGTCATATTTTTATTTTAGCCTGGGCTGTACGCCATTAGTCCATGTGCTCCAATAGATTACTGGTGATTTGAAAAACTTAACAAAACTTGAAAGGTTTCAAAAGACATTTACAGGGATGTTACCAGGATTGGAGAGTTTGAGCTAAATGGACAAGCTGAATAAGCCAGGACTATTTTCCCTGGAGCATCAGACACTGAGGGGTGACTTTAGAGAGGTTTATAAATCCATGCGGGAATGGATAACGTCAATGGTTGAGGTGTTTTCCCCAGGGTTGGGGAATCAAGACTAGTGGGCATATGTTTAAGGTGAGAGGGGAAATATTTAAAAGGGACCTAAGGGGCAACTTTTTCATGCAGAGGGTGGTGCATGCATGAATGAACTGCCAGAGAAAGTGGTGGAGGCTGGTACAATTGCAACATTTTAAAGGTCTCTGGGTTTAGAGGAAAATGGGCCAAATCATGGCAATGGGACTAGATTAATTTAGAATATCTGGCTTGCACGGACGAGTTGGACTAAAGAGTCTGTTTCAATGCTGTACATCTCAATGACTCTATGACTCTAATAAAACTCATAATTCCGAGGAGATATAATTATTGGTGAAATGTGGTTACTAGTAAAAATTCGTCAACTCAGCTTCATTGAATGATTCAGAAGGTGTTGTACTAATATAAATATTACATAAATATTACAAGGACAAATTGATGAGGCCTATACAATTCAACTTACAAATTGTGTTACAAAGATTAGGAAAAGCTGCCTCCAGCAACACTTATCAAAGGGTTCACTTACCAATCCGTGGAGATGGATTGACGTTCAGAGTCTAGTTTGGTAGTGACGTACTTTTGTTGGAGCTGGGCAAGACTGCCAGTTTCTCCAAGTTTTAACCGTGGGTAAAAAAAATTAAATGAAATATTACAAAAATGTCATCATCCTCATCAATGTGTCATCACTCTTTCCCTAATGACAGAACTCCCATAGACATCTCCTTAATGAACAAAATACATGTTCTGCTTCTATTCAGATTGGGTTATTCCACTAAGCGAGAAAAGGAAACATTTCTTTTGCCTCCAAGGTTAATCCACCATCATCGACGTTGCTTATTCGGCGAAAGTATTTGTCGTGATCTGTCGAAATGAATCGGACATTCCCAATGCGACTGGCGCTCGGCGCCTCCGATTTCAGCACCACGGACAGCAACAGCTGTATTGCAGCACCATAGACAGAGCCTACCATGGCCGTCAATTTGAGCGGCTTCCCCTCTTGCAGAAATACTCGTAGTATTTGTGAACAGTCTTGAAGAATCGGTATTCGGGATAGTCACTTGTTTAAAGTTCTTGAAAGCAGTTCAATCCTCCATCTCCCTGTCTCGCTCTCTGCTACTTGTAGGTTGTGCTAGCGATTACCCGCGGAAAGTGACCTCCAGTTCACTCTGCGTTCTGAGACGGATCTAATCTCCATTCTGGAGAGATAGTGTAGTTTTTAAATTACTGTTGATCCGATTGCAGTGCCGATTCGGAGACAGTGAGAGTTAGAATTAGATGGGAGCTGGAGACGTTGCTAGGTGTAGTGAAGTGAGGAAGGGGAGAGTGGAAATTGAACTGGTGACTCGGAGGAAAAGTTGCTGTTTGCTTGGCAGTAAACGCTATTGTTGGTTCCAGACTTGTTTCCTCAGTAATAGTCCTCGGTCTGCTTCCAACTTGGAATTCAGATGGCTTTCAGATGAAGGAAGTTTCTGATTATACCTGCAGCATTTTTTAGAAACAGGAGTATATTAATTCTGACTACGTTTTTGTTAGACTAAACGCACTGAAGTGGGGAAGATGTTGCCTGCACAGTTGAAGAACAGTGTAATAACAGTATTGTTTTGACATGGAGATTAAATCCTTCATGCTTCACTGGGTCTGGGGTCCAGCTGGGACTCCACAGTCAACTGGGTGGAATAAAGGCTGATGACTTTCTCTTGCTCCTTTTCTTCCTGAATGTTTCATGGTTCTCTTGTCAAAATTCAAACCCACATAATATTCATGTTTAAAATGGACAGTTTCAAATACCACAGGAGAGCCAACATTAATCTCAGCCTCCAAGCTGCCTCTTACAGAGGCAAGGGCTCTGTTTTTTTCTGACATTGTTGGTTATGTGTACCCAGCCGTAAGTGGAGAAAGGGAATGGGAGCGTATGGGAGGAAGTGGAAAAAGTGAAGAGAAAGGAAGTTCAAGGGAATGGAGAAATGATGGTGAGAAGAGCTTGGTTTTGTTTGTTAAGTATAAGGATCATGCCACCTGGAATTTCTGCTGGCTTGCAAATATTCATCCCTAAATCAATATAACAAAACCAGAATATCTGCTCATTATAGAATCATAGAAAGTTTACAGCAAAGGAAGAGATCACATGGCCCATCATGTCTGCACTGGCCACCGAACCTTATTCCATTCCCCAGTATTTAATCCATAACTTGAGGACCATAAGCAGACTCCTCTTAAATGAGTCAAACAATCTCCACCACCCCTTCAGGTAGTCAGTTAAGGACCCCAAAATCCTCTGGGTGAAAAGACTTTTCCTCATATCCCCTCTAATATTTCGACCAATCACATTAACCATATGCCTCTCAATCACTGACCTCTCTGCCAAGGTAAATTAGCCCTTCCCATCCACTCTATCCAGGTGGAGAGAGAGGTCTCTCACAAAATTTTGTATTCCTTTACCAAATCTCTCCTCAGCACCATCTATTTTTGGAGACCATCTCCAGCCTATCTGATCTTTCCTCTCAATGTATTTTTCCAGCCCTATCAATAGCTTCATAAATCTCTTCTGCATCCTTTTTAGTTATTTGTAACATTTCAATAATGGGGTGACCAGGGCTGCACACAAATCAATAAATGATTTATTGAGTTCCAGCATAACCTCCCTGCTCTTAAATTCTATACTTTGGCTGATCACGACAGGAGTCCTAATGCCTACTCAACCACCTTATCTACCTTCAGGGGCCTGTAGATATTCGGTCTAAAGTTATACATTTCTTCTGTGCCTCACAGTGTTCTCCAATTTATCATACATTTTTTTGTTTGGTTTGAACTTCCCAAATGTATCATCTCACTTATCTCCACTTGAATTCTATTTGTACTTTTCTGCCACTTGGCCAGTCCATTAATCTTCCTGCAGTCTACAGCTATCATCATCCTATCAATCATGAGGCTAATTCTTGTGTCATCCACCAATTTCTTGATCATATCCCAGACATTTACATCCAAATCATTGAGATATACCGCAAGAAACAGAGGATCTAGTACTGAGCCCAACAGAAACTCAATGAAAACAGCCTTCTAGTCACAAAACACTCATTAAAAAAATCCCTCTACATCTTGCCACCAAATCAGTGCAGAAGTCAATATTTAGGTAATGTACAAATGCAGCTAATTTATGTGAAAGCCATGTGTCTGGTTTTTCTGTATGGTTCAATTGTTTGTACCAAATAAAGAGATCATCACTAAATATTCAAAGTGCCTTTCAGCTGAATGATTATTCTTAAAATGCAGCAATTATTGCTTTTCAGGCAATTCTATTTATGTGCAACAATCTTGGACAAATATTAAGGCGATAAATAAGCAGTTGGCCAGTGGCTCAAGTGAATCATAAAGTCATGCAAATCAAGTTTCACACCACAGATTTAAACAAATAATTTAGATTAACACTGATTTGCCTCAATATTGGAGCTGCCATCTTTCAGATGGAATGATAAACTGAAACTCTCTTGCCTTTTTAGATGATATACAAGATGCCATGATACAGTTTGGGATTCGAGCAAAGAATTTTGTGAACACTCATCTCTAATCAACGTCATTAAATCATTTCTGCAATTTTTCTTATTGTTGTTTATGAGACTTCACAATCTGAAACTTCCTCATGTTTCCCACATTACAATACTTGTCAATTCATTTATAGAATGTAAGATTTTCTGACTGGGCTAGCAGTTATTGCCCATCCCTATCTGCCCTGGAGAAGGTGGTGGTGAACTGTCTTCTTGAACTAGTGTAGTCTATATGTTGTAGGTTGACCCACAATGCCATTAGGGAGGGAATTCCAAGATTTTTGCCCAGTAACTGTGAAGGAATGGTGATATATTTCCAAGTCAGGATGCTGAGTGGCTTGGAGGGGAATTTGCAGGTGGTGGAGTTTCAATGTGTCTGCTGCCCTTGTCCATCTAGATGGTGGTACTAATGTGTTTTGTAGTGCTGTCTAAGGAGCCTTGGTCAAATTCTGCAGGGCATCTCATAGATAGTATACACTGCTGCTACTAAGTATTGTTTGTGGAGGGAGTGGATGTGGTGCCAATCAATCCAGCTGCTTTGTCCTGGATGGTGTCATGAATGAATGTTGTTGGAGCTGCACTCATCCACTCAAGTGAGGCAGCACGGTGGCTCAGTGGTTAGCAGTGCTGCCACCCAGTGCTGGGGCCCGGGTTTCGATTTCCCTGTTGGGCAACTGCCTGTGTGAAGTTTGCCATTCTCTTTGTGTCTATATGAGTTTCCTCCTGGTGATCCTGTTGCCTCCCACATGTGTAGGTTAGGTGGATTAGCCATGCTAAATTGCCAACAGTGTCCAGGGGTGTCTAAGCTAGGAGGATTAGCCATGGGAAGTGCAGGGTTATAGGGTAGGGAGGTGGGTCTGGGTGGGAAGCAGCTCGGAGTCTCAGTGTGGACTTGATGGGCTGAATGGCCTGCTTCCACACTGCAGGGATTCTAAGTGAGGCATATTACATCACACTCCTGACTTGTACCTTATAGATGGTGGACAGGCTTTGGGGAATCAGGAGATGAGTAAATTCCTGCAAGATTCCTCTGTATTCTGAAGAAGAGTGAGACTGGACTTGAAATATTATCTATTTCTTTCTCCACAGATTCTGCCAGACCTGCTGAGCTTCTCCAGTCTTTCTGTGCTTTTTTTTTGCATAGTCTCTGACCAGCTCTTGCAGCTGCTGTCTTTATATAGTGAGACCAGTTGAATTTCTGGTCAATGGTAAGCGCACAGGATATTGATAGTGGGGATTCAGTGGTGGTAACACCTTTGAATGTTTACATTGGTTGCAAAGCTCTTTAGGAACTAGCAGGTCACGAAAGATTCTATTAAAATGCAAGTCCTTTATTTTCAAATTCAAGTTTCTATCCCTACTCTTCAGGGCCAGTATGGTTTATTTCAGAGTTCTTATGTTCTTACACAAATTCTTCTGCAACGTCTCCAAAGTGGGGAAGAAAATATTGATAAAGCAGAGTCACTATGACAAAAAGCAGCTCATTAATTTAGTGTTGTCACAAGCTCTGCAGGTTCCCAACTGCCCTGTCAATCTACCCACACAAAGTAAACAGACTCAGGTACAAATCTCATAACACACCAGCTAATATACTGAACACTGACAGCGGCAGTCTCATTATGTTGCTGGACCTCAGAAAGCAAGCATGTTGATTAAATATGTGTTAACATGGCTGCAGGGGATATAATGCTGGTGACACTAACTTGGTCAACCTCAGCAGGTGCAGCATTGTCTCCCATAGGGTGCCAGCAGGCCCTCAGTGCAATGTCAGCTGCACAGCACTGGAGAAAGGCATCCAGGCTCCTCTCTAACTGATGCTTTTAATAAATAATGCTGGTTTCCAAGATACAAACATTAAGTTAAGTCAATTTTCTACTATGCCCATGCATGTATAATATGGATGACTTTGGCTGCAAGCTCTCGTTAATTATCTCCAACCGCTCTCCCAGCAATCTCCTCCTGCCCAGTTTCAGTTCAGTATAATTCCCCCTGTACAATCCCACATGCTGATTCTATTCTTGCTTGCCCGCTACCATTCCCCAATGCCTAGGGCATGCAGCCAGTTACAGACAATTACAGATGCTGGATAGAACAGCTTATTAACAGCTAGTATATTCTGCCCCAGCACCAGGTACGAAGAAAAAAACCTTTGCATTTATAGCTGACCTTTCACAAATTCAGGATATCTGAAACCACGTTATAGCCAATTAAGTATTTTTGAAACATGGTCACCATTATATTGTCAGAAATGGGACAACTGGTGTATGCACAGCAAGATCCGATAAATGACGACATGGCGTTTCCTCTTTTAGCAATATTAAAGGACAACCTTATTTCTTCAGGATGTTGATGTCACTGTTAAAGCTATCATTTCATGCCCATGTTCAATCACCATTGAGAATGTGGTGGGAGCTGACTTCTCAAACCACTGCAGTTATACCTGGCACTTAGGGAGATGGCTGTGATTGTTGGGGTCAGACTTCTCAGCTCCAGGACATCCCTGCAAGTGTTGCTCAGGGTATTGCTCTAAGTCCAACTATCTTCAGCTGTTTCATCAATGCTCTTCCGTCAAACATAAGGTCAGAAGCAAGGATGTTTGCTGATGAGAAGAAGACTGAGATACGGGATATTAGACTTGAAAGGATTGAGGTTAGTAAGGAGAAGGTGTTATCAATCCTAGAAGGTGTGAAGGTAGATAAATCCCCTGGGCCGGATGGGATTTTTCCAAGGATTTTCTGGGACGCTAGGGAGGAGATGGCGGAGCCTTTGGCCTTGATCTTTGAGTCGTCATTGTCTACAGGTTTAGTACCAGAGGACTGGAGGATTGCAAATGTTGTGCCCTTGTTCAAGAAGGGCAGTAGAGATGACCCAGGTAATTATAGACCAGTGAGCCTTACATCTGTTGTAGGAAAAGTTTTGGAAAGGATTATAAGAGATAGGATTTATAATCATCTAGCAAGCAACAATTTGATTGGAGATAGTCAACATGGATTCATCAAGGGCAGGTCGTGTCTCACAAACCTCATTGAGTTTTTTGAGAAGGTGACCAAGCATGTGGATGAGGGTAGGGCAGTTGACGTGGTGTACATGGACTTCAGTAAAGCCTTTGATAAGGTTCCACATGGTAGGCTATTGGAGAAAATGCGGAGGCATGGGATTGAGGGAGATTCAGCAGTTTGGATTAGAAACTGGCTCTCTGAAAGAAGGCAAAGAGTGGTGGTTGATGGAAAATATTCAGCCTGGAGTCTGGTTACTAGTGGTGTGCCACAAGGATCTGTTTTGGGACCACTGCTGTTTGTCATTTTTATAAATGACTTGGATGCAGACATAGGTGGATGGGTTAGTAAGTTTGCAGATGACACTAAAGTCGGTGGAGTGGTGGACAGTGTGGAAGAATGTTGCAGGTTGCAGGGAGACTTGGATAAACTGCAGAATTGGGCTGAAAGGTGGCAAATGGAGTTCAATGCAGATAAATGTGAGATGATGCACTTTGGGAAGAATAATAGGAAGGCAGAATACTGGGTCAATGGAAAGATTCTTGGTAGTGTGGATGTGGAGAGGGATCTTGGTGTCCAGATACATAGATCCCTGAAAGTTGCCACCCAGGTTGATAGTGCTGTTAAGAAGGCATACGGTGTGTTAGGTTTCATTGGTAGAGGGATTGAGTTCCAGAACCGTGATGTCATGCTGCAACTGTACAAAACTATAGTGCGGCCTCACTTGGAATATTGCGTACAGTTCTGGTCGCCCCATTACAGGAAGGATGTGGAAGCATTGGAAAAGGTGCAGAGGAGATTTACCAGGATGTTGCCTGGTCTGGAATGAAGGTCTTATGAGGAACGGCTGAGGGACTTGGGTCTGTTCTCATTGGAGAGAAGAAGGCTAAGAGGGGATTTAATAGAGACATACAAAATGATCAGAGGATTAGATAGGATGGACAGTGAGAGTCTTTTTCCCAGGATGATGACGTCGGCTAGTACGAGGGGGCATAGCTGCAAATTGAGGGGTGATAGATTTAAGACAGATGTCAGAGTCAGGTTCTTTACTGAGAGAGTGGTAAGGGCGTGGAATGCCCTGCCTGCCAATGTAGTTAACTCAGCCACATTAGGGGCATTTAAACAGTCCTTGGATAAGCATATGGATGATGATGGGATAGTGTAGGGGGATGGGCTTAGATTAGTTCACAGGTTGGCGCAACATCGAGGGCCGAAGGGCCTGTTCTGCGCTGTATTGTTCTATGTTCTATGTTTTATGATTGCACAATGTTTAGCACTATTCATAAATCCTCAATTATAGTGGCAGTCCATGTTCATATGCTACGAGACTAGGACAATATTCAGCTTTGGACTGACAAGTAGCAATTGACATTTAAACCAGATATGTGCCAGGCAATGATCATCTCCAACCAAAGAGAATCTAACCATCTAACGGAGAGAATCACTCCCTTGGCATCTAATGGTATAACCATCACTGAAACCTCCATTATCAATATTCTGGCAGTGCCACTGATCAAAAACTGCGCTGTCCTTGCCAGAAATGTACTAATGGCTGCAGTGAGGAACTCACCTCCTGAGTCCCCAAAGCCTGTCCGTCATCTACAAGGCATATGTCAGGAGTGTGACAGTAACTCCCCATTAGCCTGGATGGGTACAGCTCTAAAAACTCTGAAAGGCTTGCCATCATCCAGGCCGAAGCAGCATGCTTGATTGACATCACATTCACCACCAATGCTCAGTAGCAGCAGTGGATACTATCTACAAGAGAAACTCACCAACGCTCCTCAGACAGCACTTAGCAAACCCACCACCTCTACCATCTAGAAGGACAAGGGCAGCAGATACATGGGAACACCACCCCCTGCAAGTTCCCCTCCAAGTCACTCACCTTCCTGACATGGAAATATATTGCCATTCCTTCAGTTTCACTGGGTCAGAATTCTGGAACTCCTTCCCTAATGGCATTATGGGTCAACGCACAGCACATGGTCTTCAGTGGTTCAAAAAGCCAGCTCACCACCACTTTCTCAAGAGCAACTAGGGATGGGCAATAAGTGCCAGCCCAAATAGCAATGCCCACATCCTATGAATGAGTAAGGGGGAAAGTATTGCCCTTAAAATGTCTAAAGCTGACATAGGAAAACTTCCAATGGTGATTTGTTATCAAACAAATCACTTGGCGATGTTATGGTAATGTTTCTGAACTAGTAATCCAGAGACCCAGGCTAACGGATAGCAAGAGTTGCAGATGCTGGAAGTCAGACCCAAATTTCCTGCTCCTCTGATGCTGCTTGGCCTGCTGCGTTCATCCAGCTCTACACCTTGTTAGGAACAAAAACAAAGTTGCTGGAAAAGCTCAGCAGGTCTGGCAGCATCTGTGGAGGAGAAAACAGAGTTAACGTTTCGGGTCTGGTGAATAAACCTTCTGAGGAAGGGTCACCGGACCCGAAATGTTAACTCTGTTTTCTCCTCCACAGATGCTGCCAGACCTGCTGAGCTTTTCCAGCAACTTTGTTTTTGTTCCTGATTTACCGCACCCACAGTTCTTTTGGTTTTTATTTAGTCTGCACCTTGTTATCTCTGTGTACAATCCCAGCCTGAATGTTTTTCAGGTTTTACTACGATATGGAGGTGTCGGTATTGGACTGGGGTGGGCAAAGTCAGAAGTCACATGACACCAGGTTATAGTCCAACAGGTTTAGTTGAAATCACAAGCCTTCAGAGTGCTTCCCCTTCGTCAGGTGAAGCGAGAGAGAAGAGCACACAGAAAACAGAATTTATATGCAAAGAGATCAAGAGCAGAGAGATCAAAAGATTGTACAAATGGTATGAGTGGAGTGTCGAATAAGTCTCTGCAGGTGACCAGGAGTGTTAGACCCTCAGCATGCAACTCTTGTACCTATCATGTTATTCCAGCCATTTAGTTTGTTTCCAGCAGCACCTTATTTTTAATTTTTTGTAACTATCTCTCCACCCCATTTAATCAGATTATAGGTTATACTTTTGCTTGTTATTCATGTGTTGACACTTTTACTCACACTGTCTAACACTCTCAGTCACTTGCAGAGATTTACTATTTGATGTTCCACTCACACCATTTGTACGATCTTTTGATCTCTCTGCCCTGGATCTCTCTGCATATAAATTCAGTGTTCTATGTGCTCCTCTCTCTCAATTCACCTGACAAAAAACCAGTGATCCAAAAGCTTGTGACTTCAACTAAACCTGGTGGACTATAACCTGGTGTCATGTGACTTCAGGTTTTACTACATCCAGGCTCAGGCTGCTTCATTATCTGAAGAGTCACGAATATACTTAAATGGTGTTTAAGTGAGACAATGAGGTAGTTCTGAATCTCCAACACAGAATAGAAAACCTTCTTCTTTATCTTAATTCTTGGAAAGCAGGTGTTGCTAGCAATCTGCCAGTTATCACTCATTACAAATCACCCTGAGAAGGATAATGGCACTCCCCCTTCTTGAACTCTTACAGAGAACAGTTTGAATTGCTCTCAAGGACGCTGAGGAGATTGATGGTAGTTGTTGGACTGGAGTCAGATAGAGACCTTGACTGGTTTGGAATGGGAGGTTTCCTTTCCTAATGAAGTATTAATCAACCAATTGACTTTTTATGGCAATCTGATAGTTTCCAGATGTTAACTAACTCTTCAAGTCCAAATCCTTTATGAGCTGAGTATAATTCTGATGGAAAGATTGTTCTCCAATTCTGGATTAGAGAGATGACATTGCTATCACATGACTAGTAATCCAGAGGTTCAGGCTAAAAACCTGTGAATACTGCTTCAAATTGCAACACAGCAAATGGTAAACTTTAAATTCAGTTGAAAAATAATCCAGCATTAAAACCTAGTCTTAGTAACAGTGAGCATGAAACTGTCATCGATTCTTCTAAAAACCCATCCAATTCATTAATGTCCTTTAGCAAACAAAATCTGCCATCCTTACCTGGTCTGCCCCAGAAGTGGTTCCAAGCTCACAGTCCATGGATGAAGAGATATTAAGTCCCTGTGTTGTTTGATTATTAATGTCACCGTTACATATTGTGTATTATTTCCATATCACAGAAACTAACCATTTCCAAATAAGTCAGATACGTTCAGGCATCATGTTGATCAAGCCTTCTATACTTTTCTGCATTGGGCATCTGCAGCTCTTGATATTTCCACCTTTTACAGACTTGGTGTAAATATGCTCAAACTCAGTTGACTCCTTGGGAACCCAATAATTTAACATGGATATTTAATATTCATTTACAGATTTGCAGCTGTAAGCACCAGCCTCATTTCCTCATGGGGTTATTAAACATTTCCCAGCGCTACACCATTGCTGATGAATCATTGACAATTAAGACTGTTCTCCTATTCCCCAAACGAATTTCATGAGAGATGAGTTAGCACTGGAACTCAAGAGGGAGTAAATAATTGTTTTTGTTTGCCAAAAAAGAGTCAGATCAGCGAATAAGAAGCTCAATACTTGGGGAATAAAACTTTGAACACTTTCAAAATGTAGAGACCACCTTAAACTTTAGAATTCAAATAGACATATGCCTGGAAAGAAAAATCCCAGGGCCAATTTTGAACAAAATGCTTTTTTGACCTCTCAGATTACAAAAAATATGAAGTGAGTGTAATCTGTAAAAACAATTAGCTTTTGTATAATACAGCTTCTGCATGCATCTCTGTTAGCTCTCATGTGTTTCCTTCATATGGTTTTTATTTCTTTATTCAGCCATGGGATGAGGGTATCGCTGATTAAGCAGCATTCATTGCCCATTCCTAATTGCCCAGTGGGCAGTCCAGAGTCAACCACATTGCCATGGGTCTGGAGTCACATGTAGGCGAGACCAGGTAAGGATGGCAATTTCCTTCCTTAAAGGACATTCATGAACCAGATGGGTTTTTCCCGACAATCGACGATGGATTCACAGTCATCATTAGATTCTTAATTCCAGATATTTATCGAATTCAAATTCCACCATGTGCCGTGGCGGGATTCGAGCCCCAGTCTTCCAGAATGTCATCTGAGTCTCTGGATTAAAACAGTCCAGCAATAATAATAGGTACAATTACGTAGCTATTGTTAAATGAGAAAGGACCCAGGTATATCTACCTCAAAAGCTGCAGAACCTAAAGTAAAAACACATAGGTCTTCAACAGGTCTTCCAAAGAGGAACTGGATGTCAAACATTAACTCTGTACCTCTGTCCACAGACACTGCCAGAACTGCTGTGATTCTCCGGCACTTTCTATTTTTAATCCAGGTCCTCTGAAGCAATTTATGCCCATATATAGCAAGACCTGGACAATATCTAGGCCTTGGCTGAAAAGTGGCAAATAAATTTCATGCCAGACGTTGGCCATCTCCAATAAGAGACAATCGAACCACTGCTCCTTGACACTCAATGGCATTATCATCACCAAATGTCCCATTATCATTAATCTACAAGTTACCATTGACCAGAAACTAAACTGATTAGCCATATAAATACAATGGTTATGAGAGCAGGTCAAAGACTAGGAATACTGCAGCAAGTAACTCACTTCCTGACTTCATCATCTGCAAGGCATAAGTCAGGCACATAATGGAATACTCTCCACTTCCCTGGATGGGTGTAGCTTCAACAACACTCAAACAGCTTCATACCATCCAGGAAAAAGCAGCCCACTTGATTGGCATCACACCCACTCCCTCCACCACCGACACTCAGCAGCAGAAGTATTTACCATTTACAAGATGCACAGCAGGAATTCATCAAACGTCCTTAGCCAGCACCTTCCGCGACCACCTCCATCTAGAAGGACAAGGGCAGCAGTTACATGGGAACATGGGAAACACTTGCAAGTACCCCTCCGAGCCACTCACTGTGCTGCTTGGAAATATATCATCATTCCTTCGGTGTCTCTGGGACAAAATCCTGGAACTCCCTCCCGAAGGGCATTGTGGCTCTATCTACAGATCATGGACTGCACCATTTCAAGGAGGCAGCTCATCATCACTTTCTCTGGAGCAATTAGGGATGAGCAATAAATGTTAACCCAGCCAGCAACCCCCTCGTCCCACAAGTGAATCAAAAATGATCTAATTTAACTTCGACCATCCAGTAGTCAATAATACACCTAGAATTGAGTTACTGGCTGATCATAGCTCTCAATCTCCATTAGTTTATGACAGACACAAACATGTGGGAAGGAAGCCTCTTAATGTTGGAAAGCTTTGGGAATGGGAGATCCAAAATCACCTCTTCCTCCGAAGCAGTGATCACGTACCACATATTACATATTAAGTTACTCAAGTAACATATCCCAAAATCTGATTTTCTGAAAGTGGTTCACCTTGGACGTTACGAACTTGGTATCAAATCGTCTGCATCTAAACGTTTGTGCCCAAGTTCCACTTCAAAAACTTGCAAGCAAAATACAGCTGATTTTTCAATCCGTAGGTGAATCAAGGGCTAGAGGGAAAAGGCAGGAAAGTGGAGTTGAGGATTATCAGACCAGCCATGATCTCTTTGAATGACAGAGTAGGCTCGAAGAGCTGAATGGAGCACTCCTACTCCGATGTCTTATGGTCTTCTAGTATGAATTCTCCCGTGCTGTCCCGCAAGGAGTGCTGCATTGTTGGGAGTGCAGACTTTTGGATGAGAGATTAAATTGAGGTCCTGCTCAACCTCTCAGATGGGCATAAAAGTACCCATGGCACTTGGCCCCTGTGCCCTTGCCAACAATTATCCATCAACGAACATAAGCTAAGAAAGAAAAATGAGTGAGCTGCGTGTATTGAGCAGTTTTTCCGCCGCCTCCACCTCCACGCTTACTTCTTCAACCGTGAATCTAACCCTTCCTCTACTGACCCCTTTTCCTGCCTCCAACACAAGCCCTCCTCCTGGACACCACCCCAAGGCCTCCTACCCTCCCTCAATCTCTTCATCTCCAACTGCCGTCGAGACATCAATCGCCTCAACCTCTCTACCACTCTCAAACACTCCAACCTCTCCCTCGCAGAAAGTGCAGCCCTCCGCTCCCTCCGCTCCAATCCCAACCTCACCATAAAACCTGCGGACAAGGGAGGCGCAGTTGTAGTATGGCGTACTGACCTCTACATCGCTGAGGCCAGGCGCCAACTCTCCGACACATCCTCCTACCGCCCCCTGGATCATAACCCCACCCCCGAGCACCAAACCATCATCTCCCAAACCATCCACAACCTCATCATCTCAGGTGACCTCCCACCCACCGCCTCCAACCTCATCGTTCCCCAACCTCGCACCGCCTGCTTCTATCTCCTTCCCAAAATCCACAAACCTGACTGCCCTGGTCTACCCATTGCCTCCGTCTACTCCTGCCCCACCGAACTCATCTCCACCTACCGAGACTCCATTTTCATCCCCTTGGTCCAGGAACTCCCGACATACGTCCATGACACCACCCACGCCCTCCACCTCCTCCAGAACTTCCAATTCCCCGGTCCCCAAAACCTCATTTTCACTATGGACGTCCAGTCCCTATACACCTGTATTCCCCATGCAGGTGTATGGCCTAAAGGCCCTCCGCTTCTTCCTGTCCCACAAACCTGACCAATCCCTCACCACTGACAACCTCATCCGCCTAGCCGAACTTGTCCTCACCCTCAACAACTTCTCTTTCAATTCCTCCCACCTCCTACAGACAAAGGGGGTGGCCATGAGTACCCGTATGGGCCCAAGCTATGCCTGCCTCTTTGTAGGTTACGTGGAACAATCCCTCTTCCATACCTACACTGGCCCTAACCCCCACCTCTTCCTCCGTTACATTGATGACTTTATCGGCGCCGCCTCGTGCTCCCACGAGGAGCTCAAACAGTTCGTCCACTTCACCAACACCTTCCACCCCAACCTGAAGTTCACCTGGACCATCTCTAACACCTCTCTCTCCATCCTGGACCTCTCTGTCTCCATCTCAGGTAACCACCTAGAAACCGATATCCATTTCAAGCCCATCGACTCCCACAGCTACCTAGAACACACCTCCTCCCACCCACCTTCCTGCAAAAATGCCATCCCCTATTCCCAATTCCTTCACCTCCGCCGTATCTGCTCCCAGGATGAGGCATTCCACTCCCGTACATCTCAGATGTCCTCATTCTTCAAGGACCGCAACCTCCCCCCTGCAGTGGTCGAGAACACCCTCGACCGTGTCTCCCGCATTTCCCGCAACTCATCCCTCACACCCTGTCCCGGCAATAACAACCAAAAAACAATCCCCCTCATCCTCACGTACCACCCCACCAACCTCCGGATCCAACGCATCAGCCTCTGACACTTCCGCCATCTGCAATCCGACCCCACCACCAAAGACATTTTTCCCTCCCCACCTTTGTCTGCTTTCCGGAGGGACCACTCTCTTCGTGACTGCCTTGTCCGCTCCACACTCCCCTCCAGCCCCACCACACCCACCACTTTTCCCTGCAACCGCAGGAAGTGCTACACCTGCCCCCACACCTCCTCCCTCACCCCAATCCCAGGCCCCAAGAAGACTTTCCACATCAAGCAGATGTTCACCTGCACATCTGCCAATGTGGTATACTGCATCCGCTGTACCCATTGTGGCCTCCTCTACATCGGGGAAACCAAGCGGAGGCTTGGGGACCGCTTTGCAGAACACCTGCGCTCAGTTCGCAACAAACAACTGCATCTCCCAGTCGCGAACCATTTCAACTCCCCCACCCACTCCTCAGACAACATGTCCATCCTGGGCCTCTTGCAGTGTCAGAACGATGCCACCCGAAGGCTGCAGGAACAGCAAATCATATTCAGCCTGGGAACCCTGCAGCCCAATGGTATCAATGTGGATTTCACAAGCTTCAAAATCTCCCCTCCCCCAACCGCATCCCAAAACCAGCCCAGCTCATCCCCACCTCCCTAACTTGTTCTTCGTCTCACCTATCCCCTCCTCTCACCTCAAGCCGCATCCCCATCTCCTATCTTCTAACCTCATCCCGCCCCCTTGACCTGTCCGTCCTCCATGGACTGATCTATCTCCTCCCTACCCCCCCCCCCCCACACTCATCTTTACTGGCTCCATCCCCGCCTCTTCGACTTGTCTGCCTCCTCTCCACCTATCCTCTCCTCTATCCATCTTCTATCCGCCTCCCCCTCTCTCCCTATTTATTTCAGAACCCTCTTCCCCTCCCCCATTTCTGATGAAGGGTCTAGGCCTGAAACGTCAAGCTTTCCTGCTCCTATGATGCTGCTTGGCCTGCTATGTTCATCCAGTTCCACATCTTGTTCTCTCTGAGCTGGTTGTTTACTGGATCCTGCTGTGCTCAGATTAGCTGCTGTGTTTTCTAAAGGAAAAAGGTGACTACTCTTCAAATGTAATCTACCGGCAGTGAGGCTGTGAAAGGCACTGTAAATGCTCTTTCATTGTTTAGCTAATTTGCAATTAATGAATTAACACTTCCTCTTGTTTACTAACAACAAAATGCTGTGCGAGATGACTTCCTGTACTTTGCGTGGGTTTTAACTTCTATCCTTTCTCTCAGTCTGATCTTTGTATCCAGTGGGACATCTTGGAAATGTCAAAAGTTGAGGGATGTGTGAACAATCGGCAAGAAAGCCCTGTTGCTTGCAATAGGTACATGCAAAAGATTTCCTGGATGCTATGATTCCCTGGGGTGGCATGGTGGCTCAGTGGTTAGCACTACTGCCTCACAGTGCTCCAGACCCAGGTTTGATTCCACCCTCAGGCAACTGTCATAGAATCATAGAGTCATACAGCATGGAAACAGGCCCTTCAGCCCACACTGTCTATGCTGACCATGGTGCCCTCTCAGCTAGTTCCGTACCTGACAGGAAACAATGTATTATTAAAGTGTAGTTCCTGTTGTAATGTGGGAAACAAGACAGTCTGTCTATACATGGCATGATCCCACAAACAGCAATGTGATAATAAAGATAATATTTCTTTTGTGATATTGGTTCAGTGATAAATGCTGGCCAGGCCACTGGGTAGGATTATTCTACTGTTTTGCAAAACAGCAGCCAGGGAATCTTTTACACATACCCATGCAAGCAAAAAAATTGTTCACTCATCCTCCAACTTTTAACAGTCTCCAAGATGTCCCTCTGAATATGAAGAGCAGTCAGGGCCTTGGTTCAATGTCTCATCTGAAAGACATCTCCTCCCACAGGGATATACTTAGCCAGTAGGGGATGGGTTAGCTCAGCTGGCTTGACAGTAATCCCTAATGCAGAGTGACACCATTACTGTGGGTTCAATTCCTCCACAAACTGTGGCCATCTTGCTTAGAACATAGAACATAGAACATAGAACATTACAGCGCAGTACAAGCCCTTCGGCCCTCGATGTTGCGCCAACTTGTGAAACTAATCTGAAGCCCACCTAACCTACACTATTCCATTATCATCCATATGTTTATCCAATAACCATTTAAATGCTCTTAAAGTTGGCAAGTCTACTACTGTTGCAGGCAAGGCATTCAATGCCCTTACTACTCTCTGGGTAAAGAAGGGCTCTCCTTCTCAACCTTTTCCCTTACCTGAGGAGTGATGACCCTCAGGTTAAGCCACCATCAGTTGTTCCTTTATCTCCAATAAGAGAGAAGCCCTGTGGTCTGGTAAGGCTTTGGTAATTTTCCCTTTGCTCTGCCAGTACTGGACTGCAGTACCCACTTCGAGTTTTGTAGGACTGAATCTTCAAACCACTGACTCAGAGTGACAGTGCTTCCAACTGTGCTACTGCAGACAGCATACAACCTTAACAAATTTGGATGACTGTGTGCAGCCTCCAGCAGCCAAATAGCCACTTTGCAAACTCATGCACAATAAAGGGTAGTGCATGCCACTTGAAACAGTTCCTGGAAAATGTCTGAGGTGATTGTAAACTACCAGCACAATGAGCTTTTGTGCAATGAAGATGATCCATTCAGCCCCTCAAGTATGCCAGCCCCTTCCCTGCATACAAAAAGAACAAAGAACAAAGAAAATTACAGCACAGGAACGGGCCCTTTGGCCCTCCAAGCCTGCCCGTCATAACTAAAACCCCTTACCCTTCCAGGGACCGTATCCCTCTATTCCTGTCCTATTCGAGTATTTGTCAAGACGCCCTTTAAAAGTCACTATAGTATCTGCTTCCACTACCTCCCCCCGCAGCGAGTTCCAGGCACCCACCACCCTCTGTGTAAAAAACTGGCCTCATACATCACCTTTAAACCTTGCCCCGCGCACCTTAAATCTATGCCCCTAGTAACTGATTCTTCCACCTTGGGAAAAAGCTTGTGGTTTGTGGTTTCAGCTCCACTTTCCTGACTGTCCCCCATAAATTTGAATCTCATGTCCATCAATATTCTATGATTTCTGATGAAGAATCTAGGCCCGAAACGTCAAGCTTTCCTGCTCCTATGATGCTGCTTGGCCTGTTGTGTTCATCCAGCCCCACACCTTGTTATCCCCAATATGCTATGTAAGTCAGCTTTGAAAATATTGAACAATTACAGCCTCTGATGCTCTCTGAAGGAGGGAATATGTCCAGAATAACATCCCCCTGAGAAAGGAAAACATTCTCCTCATCTCATTCTTATTTTCAAACTGAACCCCATGGCTCTAGGCTCCCCGCATAAGGGGAAACATTCTTGCAGCATCCAGCCATCAGTCTGCTCAGCATCTTTATGCTTCAATAAGATCACATCTCACTCTTCTCAACTCTTGTGCCCTCGGCCTAGGAATGTGGCATTGACTCTTTACCAACTCCATGCAATGGTGAAAATTCATAATCTACATAATCCTAATCTTCTTTGGAGCTCAGGGCAATGACACCTGATTCACTTGTGTCCATAATATGTCCATTAAGACTTTACATGTCATCAGCAAATAATTGCTGGTGTCAGGTGACAATACGATTGATCTAATCTCCACAGCTTTACACGCAAGAACATTCTCAAAACCTATCGCAGATATTAGCAACACAAGCAATGCAATGGGAAGTCTGATGATGCAGTGGGTAGTGTCCTGCCTTCAGAGCTAGAAACTCTGGGCTCAAGTCTCAGTCCGGGGCATAATTAAAGGAAGGCATTTTTGCAAAACAAGTAAGTGGATTAAGTATCGGTTTGTTTAAATCCTTCCACCAATAGCAAGTGGTATAATTCAGAAGGGTTCCTCGACAGTCATTTGGTGGTAAACAGACTAGACTCTCTATCATCATTGATCATAGATCTGGGTGAGAGCATGCACATAAAATTGTAACTTCTTGAAGGGAACTGACAGAGGAAGTAAGAGAAGCAGGTACAGTTACAACATTTAAAAGACATTGGGCAGGTACATGAGCAGGAAAGGTTTAGAGGGATATGGGCCAAATGCAGGCAAAAGGAGCTAGTTTAGTTTGGGAAACCTGGTCAGCACAGACAAGTTGGACCAAGTGGTCTGTTTCCATGCCAATGACTCTATGGCCTAGTTAGCTGGACTGGATCAGATTGTTGCCAGCAACACATGATTCAATCCCATTCCCAACTGGGTGGAGTTTGGAGCTGCATCCTTGCCCTAAACATGGTGGAGAACCGACAAAGAGGAAGGGCATAACATCCATAACTGGGCACCTTGAATAATCCACTTCCCAGCAATGTAACTCACATCTTGCAATGAAAGAGTTTATTTTTACATATTTTCTTATGCAGTGCCAAATCGTTGTCCCCTTTGAAATTTGGCGTTCTTGCATCTGGGATGAGTGCAAAATGGAAAGCTTCAACAACACGACTCCCTTCAGCAGTCTTTAGAATACTGTGTCCAATTTTGGGCCCCACACCTCAGGAAGGACATACCGGCACTGGAGTGTGTTCAGCGGAGATTCACATGGATGATCCCTGGAATGGTAGGCCTAACATACGATGAACGGCTGAGGATCCTGGGATTGTATTCATTAGAGTTTAGAAGGTTGAGGGGAGATCTAATAGAAACTTACAAGATAATGCACGGCTTAGAAAGGGTGGACGCTGGGAAGTTGTTTCCGTTAGGTGGTGATACTAGGACCCGTGGGCATAGCCTTAGAATTAGGGGGGGTCGATTTAGAGCAGAAATGAGGAGACATTTCTTCAGCCAGAGAGTGGTGGGCCTGTGGAATTCATTGCCACGGAGCGCAGTGGAGGCCGGGACATTGAATGTCTTCAAGGCAAAGATTGATAAATTCTTGATCTCGCAAGGAATCAAGGGCTACGGAGAGAGTGCGGGTAAGTGGAGTTGAAATGCCCATCAGCCATGATTAAATGACAGAGTGGACTCAATGGGCCGAATGGCCTTACTTCCACTCCTATGTCTTATGGACTTCAAGTGCTCTGTGATCCAAGTGACTATTGCAGCACAATTTATTTACTGTGCCCAAGGGTGAATTTATCTTTATCAAAGTGAAAGATGTCAGTGTGATGAACAGACAATCAGCTAATCTCCGAAAGGAAAACGTCTTGCATTTTTACAGCATCTTGCACTAACTCACACCTTTAGAGTTGGTGAAGTCCTTTTATCAAATTCATTCATGGGATGTGGGTGTGTTGGCTGGCCCAGGATTTTTTGCCCTTCCCTGGGTGCCCTTGGGAAGGTGGTGAACTATCTTCTTGGACCAGTGCGATCTATGTGCTGTAGGTTGACCCACAATACCAGGTGTAGTCACTGTTGCAACGTGAGAAACACAACAACCAATTTTCACACAGCAAGATACTGACTTGATTGAGGGGATATTTCATTCCCATTGCTAAGCCATCCCAGCTCCATGCCAAGTATAATTTCCACAGAAACAGCAATGATGATGTCTTCGGCAACAGTCTCCCTCAGAAGGTGATGGTCTGTGCTAATGTGGTCAACTCAGTATTAAAACTGGTGTGGCTCAGGAACCTTGACTTTGGCACAACAGCTTCACCTGCATTTGCTGCTGAGGGAGAAGTGGATGGAAAACGTGAAGAATTTGTTGGCTTCCTTTATCTTCAGGCCCTTTCCTTGCCCAGATAGTTTTCTTGTCCTCATTTGCACCATCACTGGGTTCTTGCTTGTCTAAGGTATCCATCAACATGTCCAGGCAATGTGCCACAGAAGGGGCTGTTGTTTCCGACTGCCCCTTTTCTGTGATTACATTTGTGCCCGGGTGTCCTTGGAAAGGGACCACATAGAGTCCTATGGCACCCTCAAAGCCTTTAAACAGAAATGGGCACCAATGGAGTGTATTATCTTCCCCCCCCCACCATTATTTTGATTTAATTCGCTCCCTATTTTCTTTCCCTTCTGGCTTTTTTTTTTTGCTTTTGTTGCACTGTTCCTGGTGCAAGTGTTTGTTATTTGATTAATTGGGTGCATTTGATATCTCAGTGGTGTATTCATTAAAAAAGAATAGGTTCTTACTGCCCCCAATATCATAGAGTCGTAGAGTCATATAATACAGAAGAAACTGTTTGGCCCATCGAGTCTGCACCAACCTTTCTGTATTAATCCCAACTTCCAGTATTTAAGCCATAGTCTTGAGTGTTATAACATTTCAAGTACCCATCTAAGTACTGTTCAAAAGGTTGCGAGCTTTCCTGTCTCAACTACCCTCCCAGGCAGTGCATTCCAGAACCCCACCACATTCTGGGTGAAACTTCTTTTCCTCAAATCTCAAATCTCCTGTCAACCTCCTACCCTTCACCTTGTAACGATGCTTCCTTGTTTTGACACTTCAACTAAGGGGAACAGCTGCTTTCTTTTCACCCTGACCATGCCCCTCATCATCTTGCACACCTTTATCAAGTTCCCCTCTCCCCACCACCCCTCCCCCCAAACTCTCTGCTCTAAAGAAAACAACCCAAGTTTATCCAGCCTCTTTTCATTGCTAAAATGCTCCAACCCAGGCAACAGCCTGGTGCACAGTGTTGTAATTTGGTTCTTAGGTGTTAAGTTTAATTGGTTGTAGGTTACAGAGTCATACAGTCATAGAGCAGTACATCACGGAAACAGACTCTTTGGTCCAACTTGTCCATGCTGACCAGATATCCTGAATAAATCTAGCCCCATGTTTTATTTGTTAACAGGATGAGGGCATCGCTGGCCAGGCGGCATTTATTGCCCATCCCTAATTGCCCAGAAGCAGTTCAGAGTCAACTATATTGCTGTGGGTCTGGAGTCACGTGTAGGCCAGACCAGGTAAGGTTGGCAGTTTCCTTCCCTAAAGGACATTAGTGAACCAGATGGGTTTTTTCCTGACAATCAACAATGGATTCATAGTCATCATTAGATTCTTAATTCCAGATGTTTTTATCGAATGCAAATTCCACCATCTACTGTGGTGGAATTCGAACACAGGTGCCCAGAACATTTTCTGGGTGTCTGGATTAACAGTCCAGCAATAATACCAGTATGTCCATCACCTCCCCAGAATTTGCCAGCATTTGGCCCATATCCCTCCAAACCCTTTCTATTCATATACCCATCCAGAGGCTTTTTAAATATTGTAATTGTGCCAGCCTCCACCACTTCCTCTGGCAGCTCATTCCATACACGCACCACCCTCTGTGTGAAAATGTTGCCCCTAAGGTGTCTTTTAAATCTTTCCCCTCTCACCTTAAACCTATGCCCTCCAGTTTTGGATTCCCCCATCCTGGAGAAACAATTTTGTCTATTCACCCTATTCATGTCCTTCATGATTTTATAAACCTCTATAGGGTCACCCCTCAGCCTCCTACAGTCCAAGGAAAATAGCCCCAGCCTATTCAGCCTCCTTCCAGTGTTACCTTCTGCTTCCTACCATCAAGCCAATTGCGTATTCAGCCGTATTATGTTCAGTTTTGGTCACCTTGCTATAGGAAGGATGTTACTAAACTGGAAAGAGTGCAGGGAGATGAAATCTACAAGGATTGCCAGGACTCAAGGGACTGAGTTATTGGGAGAGGTTGGACAAGCTAGGACTTTTTTCTTTAGAGCTTAGGAGACTGAGGGGGGATCTTATAGAATTTTATAAGATCATGAGAGGCATGGATAGCCTGAATGCATTCTGTCTTTTTCCCAGGGCTGGGCAGACGGCATCAGTTTAAGGTAAGAGGGGAATGAAGACATGGGAGCCTGATGGGCAACTTTTTTACATAGAGGGTAGTAAGCATATAGAATTAACTGCCAGCAGAAGTGCTTGAGGTGGGTACATTAACAACATTTAAAAGGCTTTGGGACAAATACATGGATAGGAAAGGTTTAGAGGGATATGGGCCAAGTGCAGGGTAATGAGCTTAGCGTGAATGGACATTTTGGCCGGCACAGACCAGTTTGCGTTAAAGGGCCTGTCTCCGTGCTGTAGGACTCTATGACTCTACGACTCCCCCTATAGCTGAAACCGTCCAACCCTGGCAAAATCCTTGTAAATCTTTTTTGAACCCCTTAAAGTTTCACAACATCCTTCCTATAGCAGGGAGAGCAGCATTGTACACAATGCTCCAAAAGTCAAGAACCAATGTCCTGCACAGCCGCAACTTCAGCTGTCAATTTCTATAGACAATGCATTGACCGATAGAGGCAAGCATACCAAATGCTTTCTTCACTATCTTGTCTACATGTGACTCCTCTTTCAAGGAACTATGAAGCTGCACTCTAAGGTCTCTTTGTTGAGCAACACTCACCAGAACCTTTATTAAAGCTTTTAAGAAAAGGCCTTGGCCTCCTCTCCAGCAGGATCTTGGTTTCTGCACAGTGAAAGGATCCAAAAGGGAAATAAACTTGTGTTTGTACTACGCTACAGATTTGCAATAAAACTTTTACCAATCTTTGAAAGTCTTTTGTCGCCTAATTCAACATCTGGATATTGGTCACTGGGTCACAATCTCATGGTCTTTCTGTTACACAGACACCATAAAAAATAGGAACAGGAGTAGGTCATTTGGCCCCTTGAGCCTGCAAATGAGATATCAGGATGGCTGACATTGATATTGACAACTGGAAGGTAGTCACTGTCAATCTCTGATTGGAAGGGCATTGATGGAGAGAGATGAAACAGGACAATGATACTAGATTGGTATTCCCAAAGTCTGGATTCATGATATGGAGACATGAGTTCAAAATCCCTATAGCAACTGAAGAACTTGATATCCACGTAACAAACAACAACCAATGTCAGTAACAGTGGTGACCACGTAATGACAATATAATTTCTGAGTCACTAATGTCCTTTAGGGAAGAAATGTTGCTGTCCTTACCCAGCCTGGCCTACATGTGATGCTCGACCCATGTAATGCAACTGACCCTTATTGCCCTCTAGCAAGCTGCTCAGTTTGCTCATCCATATCTTCTCCAATCCAGTTTGTGTTGGACAATTAACACTGGCATTGCCACTGATACTGACATCGCATGCGTGATTTTTGTTAAAATCTCCATCTCCAACGTCAAGCCTGGCACCTTTCCCCATTCCTTTTCTGTTTCCCCTGCAGATGGGCCAGATTTAAACATCTCTCTTCCATTAGCCAGCTATAGCTGTTTACTTGATTGTCAGGCACTGATCAGCATTGATCCCTGCTTTGTGCACTAAGTCCTGCAGGGATACAGTATAAAGGAAAGGAAGCTGTGTTGTATTGGAGCTCAAATACAGCATGAAATCCCACTGGAACTGAGCAGCCAGCGTAGGTGCTAAATAATAGCAAATAGAAACAATGTTGTCAATGGGTTTGCTGTTTGTTGTATATCTTTATTTTTTTTCAGTCAGTTTGTTCCCTAATTCCTCCTACAGCCTGTAACTACCTGCTGAACAACATCTCCATGGATGCTGACACTCTTCCAATGCCTCTCTCGTCAAATTGTTAGTTCACTTGTTAGTTCAAGGAGTATATGAACTGCTTTACACTTTCCTCAGTCCACTATTTAAACTCAATCATCAAGTCAGTTCAGATAAAATGAAGTTATGTTTGTGTCGTGAGAAAATTAACCTTCTTGGCGATCATTTTGACTGTGAAGGAGTACCACACACACTCACACACAAATGTACATTCTGACAGACACACGCATGTATACATACTGATGCACATACACATACATAGATGGACACACATACTGACATACATATACACGGACGCACATATGTACATACATACCGATACATGAGCATACAGACACACTTACTGATGTACATAGACACACATACAGACCTCACACACATTGACACACAGATGCACACAAACACAAATGGAAAAAATGGCAAACAGACGCACAAACTCACAGACAGACATGCACACATAGGCACACACAGACACATACACATATGCACACTGTAACTCATGAATGTAGATAGATATTTACAGACACACACACATGCACACAGATAGTGAAGCACAGAGAGGTGCACAGACAGACAGCAACATACAGTCATAGGTGCAAAAGCATAGATGGAAACACAGAGATGGTCACAAAGGCACATGTACACAAAAACACAGACACCACACAGACACATACACAAGCGCAAGTCACAGAGAAACATAAACACAGTGAATCAAGCAATTAAACAATGAACCTTATTTTTCTAGACACCAGCAATATATGAAAGAATTATTGTCATTAAAAAGCTCCCTACTTAGCCAGCTAATGGCCAACGGATGACTGAACCAGTTCTTACTCTAGTAAAAAGGTCCACACTAATTAGCAGAGATAACAAGGCACGGGGCTGGATGAACACAGCAGGCCAAGCAGCATCATAGGAGCAGGAAAGCTTGACGTTTCGGGATGAAGGGTCTAGGCCCGAAATGTCAAGTTTTCCTGCACCTATGATGCTGCTTGGCCTGCTGTGTTCATCCAGCCCCATGCTTGTTATCTCTGATTCTCCAGCATCTGCAGTACTTTTTAACACT
>JAHRHZ010000264.1:57808961-57837872 GCA_024137785.1 Ginglymostoma cirratum | reverse complement strand
AGCAGGCCAAGCAGCATCAGAGGAGCAGGAAGGCTGACGTTTCCTTTCCGAGACATCGAAAAGTATAGAGTAGAAGTATAGATGCCTGGGTTATGAGGAAAGAGATGTGTGACACTAATTGCAAACTCTCAAAGAACTTGCATATTCTTAACGGGTGAAATGTTTTTTGAAAATATAATTGAATAATTAGACAATAGCTTCTGAATCTTAAACATAATTTTCTTTGTCATTATGAAGGGTCAGTTGGCTGGACTGCTGATTTGCAGCGCAGAGTAATACCAACAGATTGGGTTCATTTCCCACGCCGGTTGAGGTTACAATGAAGGGCATTCATTCTCAGCCTGCCCCCTCTCCCACGGCTTGGTGATGACCCTCTCTCTCTCTCTCTCTTACTCACTCAATCATCTCTCTCTCAATCTCTCTGGAAATAATTATTTTATTGAAGAGTCTTGAAGGTGAACTGCAGACATACATTGTGATGATCAAGACTATCATGTAGTCTCTTTTTTTTTCAATTTTTCTGTCCTTGCTGTGAGTTATTCAAATGATTTGTTTGTCGCCATTAATTTTAGACATGTAGCTGCTCTTGTTCTCTGTCAGCATGAGCTTGTAAAATTCTGATATAATTTAAAGATTAAGTGACAATAATTTGTTTTATAAAAGATAATTTCAATTCAGAAATTCCTATAACTTTATAAGCCTCTGAAACAAGGCGTTTGTATGTTCCAAATGTAATCTAGATATTTGACTTGCTGTCCATTATTAGTCACGAATGGTGCTGAACATTGTGCTATCATCGGTGAACATCCACACTTCTAACCTCATGTTGGAGGGAAGGTTATTGATAAAACAGCTGAAGATGGTTGGGCCTAGAACACTGTCCCGAGGAACTCCTACAGGAATGTGCTGAAGCTGAGGTCACTAACCTCCAACAACCTCCAATTAGGGCGGCATGGTGGCTCAGTGGTTAGCACTGCTGCCTCACAGCACCAGGGACCCAGGTTCAATTCTAGCCTCGGGTGACTGTCTGTGCGGGTTTGCTCCGGTTTCCTCCCACAATCCAAAGATGTGCAGGTTAGGTGGATTGGCCATGCTAAACTGCCCGTAGTGTTCAGGGAGGTGTAGATTAGGTGGGTTACAAGGGGATGGGTGTGGTTGGGATACTCTGAGGTTTGGTGTGGACTTGTTGGGCCATAGGGCCTGTTTCCACACTGTAGGGATTCTAATTCTAACCACAACCAACTTCCTATGTGCTGGGTATAACTTCAATCAGCTGAGAGTTTGTCACCTGATTCCAATTTGCTACATTTTTCACTGAAATATTTTTAAGAGGTGCATTTTGTCAAATGCTGAACTGTGGCAGTGTGATCATTTTTATTTAATATTACAACTTTGCCGTGACTAAATCCTATCCCATTCCTTTGGCTCTGTCTTGAGGTTCTCATCTACAGCAAGTAACAAAGGACATCGATGAGGATAATTTCGCAGAGAATTCCTTCTGCGAGTTCACCATCACAGGAATTACAGCCAAACACTCAGAGTTCTCTGCCAGACACTTCCAGAGGAAATTCAGACATCAGCAGCAATAAGTGAGGTTTTATTCAGATGGGGGAGTGGCTAGGTTAAAAACCAACATGACTCTGTTTCTGTGGGAATCACTGCCTTTAACTGTGAGCCTTAAAGCACCATCATATCGTCTAAGCAACCAAATCAGACAGAAAGCTCTGAGAAAAGGTCACTCGACCCAAAACCTTAACTCTGATTTCTCTCCACAGATGCTGCTAGACCTGCTGACCTTTTCCAGCAACTTCTATTTTTGTTTCTGATTTACTGCATCCACAGTTCTTTTGGCTTTTAAACCAGACAGAGAGTCCTGATTCAGGAATGTCCTATATGGTAACTGTTTAAAGACAGTATTACATTAGTGTCCTGGGATGAACTGCAGACATGGTTGAGCCACATCCCTCCAACACAGTAATTATGTGCTAATGGTTTTATTTCTGTCCTCACTATTAGTCTGGCTTCATTTCCACCTCCAAACAAAAATGTGCTTTTGATTCAGTTAATTTCTTTTAAGTCTGTCACACAAAGGAACTTTATCGTAATCTTAAGGCAATTATTTCCTCCTTATGTTTTACACAATGTTCCATTGATAACTCCCAGTTCATTGCATAAAATAATACAACTGCTGGTTTAGCTTCCCCACCACAAAGTACCTCGAAAAAATCTTCTCCCTTGCCTTCTCTCTCTCTCTTAACTTCAACAAGTATAAAAAGTTTATGGTCTTCTTTGTCACTGAGATTGCAACCATCTGTTTTCACTGCTTGCTCCCGTACCCACTGCACAAAAACTCCCCCGAAGTCTGATGAAGAGTTATACCAGATTTGAAACGTTAGCTCTGTTTCTCTCTCCACAGATGCTGCCAAATCTGCTGAGTTTCTCCAGCATTCTCTATGTTTCTAGAATCATACAACCTATGGTGTGGAAGCAGGCCATTTGGCCCACCGTGTCCACACCGACCCTCTGAAGAGCTACCCACCCCCACCACCCGCACCCCCCCCCGCCCCCCATACCTGTAACCCTGCCTTTCCCATGACTAATCCACATAGTGTGCACATCCCTGAACACTACAGGCAACTCAGCATGGCCAATCCACCCTAACCTGCACATTTTGGACTGTGGGAGGAAACTGGAGCACCCGGAGGAAACCCACACAGACACGGGGAGAATGTGCAAACTCCACCCAGACAGTCACCCAAGGATGGAATTGAACCTAGGTCCTTGACGCTGTGAGGCAGCAACACTAAATGCTTAGCTAATGTGCCATGTTTCAGATTTTCAGCATCTGTGGTATTTTGCCCTTACTCCCCCTACTCTATAGTTGATCCTACATCCTCTTGTCTTCCTCATGTAGTGCATGCATACACACAAACATACGCATTAGGAGCAGATAGGTCACATGGCCCCTCAAGCCTGAGCTCACATTCAGTAAGATCACAGCTAATCTGATTACTCTACATTCCTGCATAATCTTTCACCCCATTCCTTATCAAGAATCTATCAACCTTTGCCTTAAAAATATCAAAGATTCCTGTCCAATCACCTTTGAGTTCCAAAGGCTCATGATCCTTTGTGAGAAATAATTTCTGCCCATCTCGATCTCGAAAAGGCAATACTTTATTTTTACAATATGATCCTTACTTCTCGATATGAACACATGAGGAAACATTCCGTCCCCATCTGCCCTGCCAATACCTTTCAGGAGCTTATATGTCTCAGTCAAGTCCCCTCTTACTCTTCACAAGTCCAGTGAATATATGCCCAGTGTTCCAACCTTTCTTCATAAAACAACCCACTCTTTCCACTTATCAGTCGAGAAAATTTTCTCTGAACTGCTCACAACATATTTACAAGCTTCCTTATATGAGTTGATCAGTACTGTACACAGTACCACAGGTTCAAGTTATCTTATCTCCAAGCCCTATATCTTCCTCTCTTGACTCCATCCTCAGATTACCAATAGCCAACCAACTTCCCTTCATCCCTCACAATATTGGGGATATAGTAAACAGTTCCCTCTCCTCAATTCCTGTTTCATTTGCTTCAATTCTCACCCTGCTGCTTGGTACAAAAATCCTTAATATCTCTGTCCTTGCAAACTACCACGCCATCACCAATAGCCCTTCTGTGTATTGGCATTTCCACCCAGCAGATGGAGGTATTGTGATAATGTCACTGGACGAGTAATCCAGAAATGGAGGCTGTAGGGACATGGATTTAAATTCTACCACAACAGCTCGTGGAATTTATATTCGACTGATGAAACCTGGAATTGAAAGGTAGTGTCTATAATCGTGGCCATGAAACTATCATTGATTGGTGTAAAAACTCAGCTAGTTCACTAATGTCCTTCATGAAAGAAATTTTGTTGTCCTTACTTGGTCTGAGCTACATATTGCTCGATATGGTCAACCAGACTGCTGTTAGTCTGGAGTCACATGTAGGTCAGACCGGGTAAAGGCAGCAGATTAACTTCACCCAAAACCTCTAGTTAATTAGTCCAGTGACGTCGCCACTGCCTAATTGGCTCCTCAAATGCAAGATGCAGTATTGGACAGCTTTGAAGGTACAAGACACATCTGGGCTATAACTCCAATACCAAACTAAGCTTGAGACCCAGACGAACCACACAGACACCTGTTGTTTATTGGCAAAGCTTACACATTCACAACAGGCTACAAAGTGAAGTCGAACAGAATCTTGGGCAACAGTACCCGATGAAGTCAATGCATTCTACGCTTGCTTTGGACAGAAGGGCAGTGAAACAATAGCCTCAGATCCACCTGTACCCATGGTCACCGCCACAGACATGAGATCAGCCTTCTTGAGAGTGAACCAACTGAAAGCGATTGGCACGGATGGAGTCCGTGCACTCAGATCCTGTGTGGACCAGCTGGTGGGAGTAATAATTTACATCCTTAACCTTTCCTTACTACGATCTGAAGTCTCCACCTGCTTCAAGAAGACCACCATCATCACAGTGCCAAAGAAAAGTCATGCAGCGTGCCCGGTGGCTCTGGCCACCATAATTATGAAGTGCTTCAAGAGGTGGGCAACACATTTGCTTGGTGGTTAGCACTGCTGCCTCACAGCACCAGGGACCTTGGTTTGATTCCACCCTTGGACAACTGTCTGTGCGGAGTTTGCACATTCTCCCCATGTCTGCGTGCATTTCCTCCAGGTGCTCCGGTTTCCTCCCACAGTCTGAAGACGTGCAGGTTAGGTGGATTGGCCATGCTAAATTGCGCATAGTATCCAGGGATGTGTAAGTTAGGTGGATTAGCCATGGGAAATTCAGAAGATTTCTGAAAAAGGGTCTAGGCCCGAAACGTCAAGCTTTCCAGCTCCTACGATGCTGCTTGGCCTGCTGTGTTCATCCAGCTCTACACCTTGTTATCTCAGATTCTCCAGCATCTGCAGTTCCTACTATCTCTGAATCTCTCTACTTCCTCAGGAGGCTAAGGAAATTCAGCATGTCCACAAGGGCTTTTACCAATTTTTGTAGATGCACCACAGAAAGCATCCTATCAGGCGATGCAACACAGCGATGTATGGCAGCTGCTTTTCCTAAGACAGCAAGAAACCACAGAGAGTTGTGAACACAGCCCAGTTCATCACACCTTCCATCCTTGACTCCATCTATACTTCCTGCTGCCTCGGGAAATGAACCAACATAATCAAAGACCCCTCCCACCCCAGTTATACTCTCTTCCACTCTCTTCTGTTGGGCAGAAGATAAAGAAGTTTGAAAACACATATGAACAGATTCAAGAGTAGTTTCTTCCCTGCTGTCATCAGACTTTTAAATGGACCTCTCAAATGTTAATTCTGATCTCTCTCTCTCTCTGCACCTTCTGTGAGGCTGTAACACTGTATTCTGCACTTTGTCCTGCTACACTGATGCACTTTGTATGGTATGATCTGCCTGTAGCGCACACAAAACACCACTTTTCATTGCACATGAGACAACAATAAATCAATCAAAAACACCAGCCTCTGCATTCAATGGATCAGCCTGCACCATTTCTGCCATCTTTAACAGGAAGTCACCATCAAACACATCTTCATCTCCTCTATCTCTCTTTACAGAAGCCATTCCCTTTGTAGCACTCTGGTCCACTCTGCCATTACTTACAACACCTCTTTATCCCCTCCAATGGCAAAAGTCAATACGATCACAGAAGGTGTAACAATTGTCCTGTTACATATTTCCTCGTCACTGTCCAAGGCCTCAAACACACCTTCCAGGCGAAGCAACAATTTACTCTAACTTCTTTCAATCCAATCTATTTGATTTGCTCCAGTATATTGGTGTGACCAAATACACACAGGGTGACTGCTTTGCACAACACTTCCACTCTGTCCATAAGAATGACTCCACCCTTCTAATCCCTTGTCATTTCAATATATCATCTTGCTCTCATGCTAACATGTCTGTCCTATGCCTGTTATAATGTTCCAGTGATGCCCAATGCAAGCTGGAGGAACTATATTTTCTCCTTCACTTTACAGCCCCTAGGACTGAACATTGAGCGCAACAGCTTCAGACCATTGGTTCTTGACTTTTATTACACCCCTTCACCAAACCCCCGAAGTGTCCTGTTTGCATGGGTTTGCTGTCAGCAAAGCTGACATGTTTTTTGCTAATTATACTTACCATTAACACCTAAACTTTATTCATATCGCTCCTCTAGTACCATTAGCAATTCCTTTACTTTCTACCCTTACTATCTCTTCCACTGGTTCCTCCTCCCCCTTTGTCAAAGCAGAAAAGCCATCATTTTCCAGCCCCCTTTATTCTCGCAGATGATTTATATTGGACTCAAAACATTCACTTTATTTCTCTCCCCATACAGGCTGCCAGACCTGATGATATTCTCCAGCACCTTCCATTTTTATTTCAGAAGTGGGGAAATTCGCTGATGGTTGCAAGATTTTAAATACACCATTCGTGAAACTTCACAAACAGGAGTAATCTGTGTCCAGATGCACAAAATCTGAACAACATCCAGGCCTTGGAAAAGTTCATAGATCTCACCTCCAATTTCCACCCTGTCCTCACTTTCACCTGGTCTATCTCTGACTCCTCCCTTCCCTTCCTCGACATCTCTGTTTCCATTTCTGGGGATAGACTGGCCACTAATATCCACTACAAACCCACTGACTCCCACAGCTACCTGGACTATACAACCTCACACCCTGCTTCCTGTAAACATTACATCCCATTCTCCCAGTTCCTCTGTCTCCACTGTATATGTTCAGATGAATAAACTTCAACAAAGGAGTATCTCAAATGTCCACCTTCGTCCTCAACTGTGGATTCCCCAGCACTGTCGTCGACAAAGCTCTCAACTGGGACCAACCCATCTGCCACACTTCCGCCCTCACCCCTACTCTTCCCTCCCGCAAAAGCGATAGGGTTCCCCTTGTCCTTACTAACCATCCCACCAGCATCCACATCCAGAAAATCATCAGACGCCATATCTGCCACCTCCAGCGTGATGCCACCAGCAGACATATATTCCCCTCCCCTCCCTTGTCCGCTTTCTGCAGGGATCATTCCCTCCGGGACACCATGGTCCACACATTCTTCACCCCCAACAACATCCACTCCCGACACAGCCCTACAGCACCTTACCCTGTAACTGGTAATGGTGCAACACCTGCCCATTTACCTCCTCCCTCCCCTAAGTAACACTTCACCTGCACTTCCCAGAATCTAATCTACTGAATTCGCTCACACAATGTGATCTCCTCTACACTGGGGAAACGAAGCCTAGACTGGGTGACTACTTCGCAGACCATCTACATCCTGTTCGCAAAAAAGACCCTGAGCTTTCAGTTACCTGCCACTATGACACACCACCCTGCTCCCCGGCCAACATCTCTGTCTCTGGCTTGCTGCAGTGTTCCAGTGAAGCTCAATGAAAGCTGGAGGAACAACACCTCATTTTCCGCTTGGGGACCCTACAGCCCTCCGGACTCAATATTGAGTTCAATAAATTTAGGGCCCAAACTCTCCCATGTCCCAGCCCCCTTCTCCACACACCAGGCCTAGTTATCACATAGCCTGCCATTACACATCACCTGTTGTTAGTCATTAAAAGTCCCCATTAACAACGTATCAGAGATAAAAGGTACTGCAGATGCTGGAGAATCCGAGATAACAAGCATGGGGCTGGATGAACACAGCAGGTCAAGCAGCATCATAGGAGCAGGAAAACTTGACGTTTCGGGCCTAAACCCATCATCAGAAAATGATTTTCTGATGAAGGGTTTAGGCCCGAAACGTCAAGTTTTCCTGCTCCTATGATGCTGCTTGACCTGCTGTGTTCATCCAGCCCCATGCTTGTTATCCCCCATTAACAACTATTCTCCCTCTCAGCCAGATCATTATCAACTCCTTTGTCTGTCCAACTGTTCTTCTCTTTCTTTAGGCTCTATCCTAACTTTTACTCCCTACCTCACCACCCCTCTCTATTTCCTGCATACAAACTGACGTTTTCCCAGCCAGCATCACTTCTGAAGAAGGGTCACCCGACCTGCAATGTTAACTCTGATTTTTTTCTTCACAGATGCTGCCAGACCTGCTGAGCTTTTCCAGCAACTTGTTTTTGTTCCAGATTTGGCCTGACAAGTGGTAAATTTCATTTGTGCCATGCAAGTGCCAGGCAGTGAACTTTTCCAACAAAAGAAAATCTAACGATTGCACCTTGATATTCGATGACATTACTATTACCGAATTCCATCATTATGTCCCTGGGAACTGAACTGGATCAGCCATATAAATACTGTGGTTACAACCGCAAGTCAGAGGCTTGCAACTCTAGGGCCAGTAACTCATCTCCTGTCTCCGCCATGTCCATCCACAATCTACAAGGCACAAGTCCAAAGTGTGATGGAACGTACCCCACTTGCCCTGATGACCGCGGCCTCAACAACACTCAAGAAGCTTGAACCATCCAGGACAAAGCAGCCCACTTGGTTGGCACTACATCTACCATCTTCAACATTCACGCCCTTTACCTCTGACACACAGTGGCAGGAGTATGCACTATCTATAAGATACACTGCAATAATTCACCAAGTTTCCTCTGAGAGCATCTTCCAGACCCAAGACCCCTACCACCAAGAAGGGCAAGGGCAGCAGATTCATGGATGAATCCATCTCCTGCATGCCCCCTCTCTAAGCCACTCACCATTTTAACATGGATCCAAATCACAGTTCCTTCACAGCTGCTGGGTGAAAAATTTAGGAACTACCTTCCTAACAGCATTTTGAATGTACCTACATCCAAAGGGCCATTGAAGCACAAAAAAAAAGCTCACTACCGCCTTCCCCAGGGCAATTAGGAATGGGCATTAAGTGTCCAGCAATGCCCACATCCCGCAAACAAATTAAAAGGAAAGATATTGTGGCTCGGTCTTATAGTTCGTTTTATTAGCTCCTGTGAAACACATAGAGAACATTATATTATAATAAAGGCACTACATAAACATTTGTTACTACACATACTCAAGCTACAAAGGGATCTCGATTAAGAGTTCAGAGATAGTAGGAACTGCAGATGCTGGAGAATCTGAGATAACAAGGTGTGGAGCTGGATGAACACAGCAGGCCAAGCAGCATCAGAGGAACAGGAAGGCTGATGTTTTGGGCCTAGACCTTCTTCAGAAAGGTCTAGGACCGAAACGTCAGCCTTCCTGCTCCTCTGATGCTGCTTGGCCTGCTGTGTTCATCCAGCTCTACACCTCGATTCAGGGTTCAGTGTCTTTATAACGACACCTGTACAATGGCAAATTCAGAAGGCAGGGGCTTCTTACTGCTATTGAGCTGAGAGTGGGAGAGAATCTAAAAGTCCAGAATTGCCACACCCTCCTTCTGTAAACACTGCAAATTTTTGATTGTTGCCCAGATTCTAATTATCATGAGATGTTATCATAACAGCTCAACATTGAAAAGTAACTGACAATTACAATGTAATTATACCAACCAAATTACTTTCATCCTGAAAAGCTATCTGCACATCTATCACCATTAAATCTATTTACAACCGTCGCTCACAGGATAAGAGGCAGACTGGGCAGAAAGCCTGCTGTTTTCATTCTTTTAAGTATATTTTTCCCTGGTGTCCTGAGACTGAAGCTAATGACTCTCTTCAGGGTATTTCAGAAGTCTGCACATTTGTTTTGTTTATAGGGAGGTAGTCAAAGCCTGAAAAACAGGCTGCGTATTGCAGTTTCTGATGGATTAAGCATTTCCCAATGTCCAATAGAAACATAGAAAATAGGAGCAGGAGTACACCATTCAGCCCATCAAACCCAGAACACCAATCAACATGACCATAGCTGATCCTCCATACCATACTCCAGCTTTCCCCCCTACATCCCAAGATAACCTTCAGTCTCCGGAAATCAACTTATTATTTAAATACATTCAAGGCCTTTGCCTCCACAGCCCTCGTGGTAGAGATTTCACAGGTTTATCAACTTCTGAGTGAAGAAATTTCTCCTCATCTCAGCCCTCAATGGCCTGCCCTGTATCCTGGGATTGTGACCCTTTATTATGAAAACCCAGCCAGGGGAAATCATCATCCCTGCATCCAGCTTTGTCAGAATTGTGGATGGTTCAGTGGAATTAAAAATGTTGGAGCAGAAGTAGGCCATTAGGCCAACAGCACAGCAGGTCTGGCAGCACTTGTGAAGAAAAAATCAGAGTTGGGTCCGATGACCTCACTGGACCTGAAACGTTAACACTGATTTAAAGTTTTGGCAAAGATCTATAGCTCGGGTTGTGGATGTGGTTGTTGACTGGCTCACCGAGCTGGCATGTTTTTTTTCAGACATTTCATCACCATGTTAGGTGTTATCAGCTGTGGAGCCTCTGATGAAGCTTGTAATTTATACTCTCTGGTCCGTTATGGTGAGTGCTGTCATTTCCAGTTTTGATCTGCATGGGGTTATATATGGGGTGCGATTCTACATGTTTGTTGATTGAAGTATGGGTGGAGAACCATGCCTCTAGGAATTCCCGTGCGTGTCTATGTTTGGCTTTGGCTACTACGGTTACCTCGTCCCAGTGAAACTGAAGGCCTTCATTGTCTGCATATACAGGTGTTAAGGAGAGTTCATCGTGCTGTTTTGCTGCTAGCTGATGTTCGTGTATTCTGATGGCTAGTTTCCTTCCTGTCTGTCCAACGTAATGTTTGTGGCAGTCGTTGCATGGTATTTTGTAAACCACGTTCATTCTGCAGGTTGTGGGAATGGGGTCTTTAATCCTTGTAAGTGTCGTAGAGAGGCTGTAGGCTTGTGGGTGACCATGATTCCTAGTGGTCTTAGGAGTCTTGCTGTCAGTTGCGATATGTTCCTGATGTAGGGAAGTGTGGTGAGTGTGTTAGGTCGTACTGTGTCCTCCTGTTGTTGTCTGTTATTTAGGCAACTGTGGATGAAGTTGCAGGGATATCCGTTTAAAGCGAGGATCTTGCACAAGTGTTCTTCTTCTTCCTGGCGTAATTCTGGAGTGTTGCAGTGTGTCCTGGCCTGTTTAAATAGTGTCCTAATGCAGCTTTGTTTGCGGGCATTGGGGTGGTTGCTGTGGGAGCTGAGGATTTGACCTGCATGGGCTGCTTTTCTGTATACTGAGGTTTGGAACTCCCCGTTTGTCAGTCATTCTACCTTAACATCCGGAAATGGAAGCTGATTGTTGTTTTCTTCTTCCCTTGTGAATTTAATCCCTGTGAATATACAGTTGATGAGATGATGGGTCTCTTCTAATCTGTTGTGTTTAATGGTGACAAATTTGTCGTCTATGTACTGGATCCACAGTTTAAGTTGAATGTGGGGGGAGGGTCGTGTGTTCTAGTCTTTGCATGACTGCTTCTGCGAGGAGTCCTGAGATGGGAGCACACATTGGAGTACCGTTGATCTGTTTGTACATTTGACCATTAAAGACGAAGAAGTGTGTGGTGAGGCAGAGGTCTGGTGGTCTAGTGGACTTCCTGCACCAGCTTCCGGTCCAGGACTCACATCTGGGACTCGCCTTTCCACGATGGCCTCCAGTCCTGGACTCACCTCCCTCACCAGCCTCTGGTCTGGGACTGGCCCCCCTGACTGGCATCCAGTCTGGGACACGTCTCCCAAGCTGGCCTGATCAAGGACCAGGGTCCTCCCCTGCCTGGGGCTGAGCTGGTGCCTGGTCTCTGGCAGAGTGCTGACAGCCAGCAACCTGGGGTGTTTCCTCCTCAACCAGCTGTGGAGACATGGCAAAGATATGTTCACTAGAATGGGCTCCCAACTGTACTCTTGCTAAATACCCGTTGAGTTATCAATATTTGAGTTGGTGGAGGGTGTAGGAGACAGTTAGTGTTCCATTGAAGAATATGTGACTTCTCCTTCTCCCTCAGACAGGAGGAGATAATGTCTTTAAGTGCCATTCACTTCATGGCAGAGACTTCGCAGATGCAACTGGTACCTGCAGGAGACAAAAGAAAGAATGAGTTGCGAAACAGGGCATGTTTGAGCATGTTAAGAATTATATTCACAATAGCAGTAATGGAAGAGCAGCATTGAAATTGGCAATGAACTGTGTTTAGTTGCCAAGATGTAGAGGTGTCAGCAACACTACATGAGTGGTCACAGTCCTTTTCTTAAAGCAAGGATGTTCTTCGTATACGGTGTGAGAAAATGAATGTCAGGCAGCCCAAAACCCATAATAAAAATAAAGAACTGTGGATGTTGGAAATCTGAAACACAAACAGAAAGTTTCTCATTTCTCTCAGGCAAGACAGCAACTGGGACCCACTGCCACCACAGGTACCACTTGCAATTACACCTACCAAAGGACACTATATTTTTCACTCAATAAGCCTTACCCCTTGAATAATTTACTATGAAAGCTGCCAGTCAAAGGCAGTAATGTTAGCACTGTAGCATTTTCTGTTTGTACCCCAAAACCCATCTTGCCTGTGTCTTGTAGAATGTTTTCTCCTGGAATGAGTGAGATGAACCTAGCTGGCACCACTTTTAATGCTGATACAGTTGGGAGAAAAGAGGGGATGTTGTCCAAGTGAATGAGCAGGCAGTGCAGAGGGCATGCAGGGCTAATAGTGTTAGGGTATTGGGGTAGCTAAAAGCAATTGAGGGAAATGGTGCATGCAACAGCGAGCCTGGTAGTTGGTGGGAGGTGGCTGCAATTGTAGCTACAATGAGTATCTAATCTTCTTCCGGCATGGTTAAGCATTTCTCCAGACTATTTTAGACCACACTAATACAGGTAGTAACTTCATTACAGACGGGCAGGAGCTGATGCTGTTGTCACCCCTCGTGGTCCTGAGCACCACCCAATCCACCCAGGACCTCTAGGCCCCTGTCGACAAAGTGGCGTGCCAATTTATCTGTATTGACTATCTCTGGGGCACTTATAGAGATACAGGGTTCTACAGCACAGAAACAGACGCTTCGGTCCAACTCGTCCATGCCGACGAGATATCCTAAATTAATTCCGTCCCGTTTGCCAGCATTTGGCCCATATCTCTCTATACCCTTCCTATTCATGTACCCAACCAAATGCCTTTTAAATATTGTAACCGTACCCACCTCCAACACTTCCTCTGGGAGCTCATTTCCTATTCTTCATACACAGTAACTGTGAAGTGCAGCTCCAGACTGATGCCACTTGACCAGCTGTGATGTACACGATGGCGCAGGCTGCAGTCAATTGTACGAGACAACTGGCTACCCTCATGGAGATAAACCCACTGTGAAACTCTCTGAAACTGACACAATCGAGAGAGAGGTGACAACGTATTTGTAATCTCACTAGACTATCAATCCAGAGATCCAGGTTATATAAAGGGGTCCTGGGTTCATAATCCTGCCATGGCAGGTGGTGAAACTTGAATTCAACTAAAAATATCTGGAATTAAGAATCTAATAACCATGCAACTGTTGCTGAATGCCAGAGAGGGGAAACCCATCTGGTTCACCAACATCACGCTACCCTACATCAGGAACATGTCAGAACTTACCACAAGACTTCTACGACCGCTGGGCATCAGAGTGGCACACAAACCCACATCAACCCTACGACAAGTGTTCACCCAAACTAAAGACCCACTCCCCGCCATGGGCAGGACCAATGTCATCTACAAGATCCCCTGCAGAGACTGCGAGAAACACTACACCGGACAAACAGGAAAGAAACTAACAACAAGAGTACATGAACACCAACTGGCTACAAAAAGACACGACCAAAACTCTCTCATCTCAATCCACATGGACAAGGAGAACCACAACTTCGACTGGGACAACACCAAGATCCTGGGACAGGCCAGGCAGGGACAGGCACGAGAATTCCTGGAAGCATGGCACTCCACGAAGCAGGCTATTAATAAACACATTGAACCCGACCCCATATACATTCCACTGTGAAGAAAACCCGGAAGTGAGGCAATCCAGAGTTTAAAAATCAGGCGGGAAAACACACTGACGCTTCATCGGAGGCTGCACTGAGGACGTTACCAAGCACGGTAACGAAACGTCTGCGGAACAACAAACCAGCTCGGCGAGCCAACCAACCTCAACACCCACAACCCGAGCTACAGATCTACTCCAAAACCTCAGAACTAACATCCCTCAGGGGAGGAAACTGCCATCCTTACCTGGTCTGGCCTACATGTGACTCCAGACCCAAAGCAATGTGGTTGACTTTAAGGCAATTAGGGAAAGGCAATACATGCTAGTCTGACCAGTGAATGAATTTTTAAAATTTTAGCTGGATTTTATTTTGGTAACATTCCCTTCTCTGACAATCAGCAACTGTTTGATGGTTATCATTAGATTCTTAATTCCAGATGTTTTTAATTGAATTCGAATCTCACCTCAGGAATGTGATGGCCATACAGGGATAAGCTTTCCTGCTCCTCTGATGCTGCTTGGCCTGCTGCGTCCATCCAACTCCACACCTTGTTATCAGAGGTGTCTTAACGCGTCCAAAGCAGTTTATTGAAATTATTTACAAATCCATGAGTGTCAATGGTAAAGTTGATACAATTCACACACCAGGACGTTCCATTTCAGAACGTCATCCGGACGCGGCGCTGCTGCTGATTGGCCAGTCGCTTCCAGTGTATCTATTGCCCCCACGTGGTGCCTGGCTGAAACTGGAGGCCTTTCCAAGTCATTGTGCAAACTGGTGCATGAGTGGTGGTGTAGAGGTGAGCGATTCTATTGCTAACCTAGATTCCGCTCCCCGCTCTTGGAATTGGGAAGTCAAGGGGCGTGCATGATCGCTGCTGACATTTGCTCAGAGCCTTAGATCGGGCTGAGATGATGCAAACGTTGCAGTGAAACTTGCAAGCCGAGGACTGCTCTCGCCTTTCTCGGCAGAGTTTGGTGGCCGTGGGCAGTACACGTTGCAGAGCCGGTAAGTCTGTTAACTTCTGAAGTCGCGAGGAGCTCTAATGGGGTGGAGGTGGGGGAAGAGTAATAGGGTCGTTATTTCCACGTGATGGAAAGTTGCAATTCCTCTTCCATCCGAATCTGTACGTTAGTTTCAACACATTCATTCAGTCAAAGCGGATTGCATCGTTTATAGTTTAGGCGATGATCAAGCCCTAGCCAACTTTGAAACAAATTCGCTTTTCTATTCCTCCTCTCGAATCGGTTCTCAGTCGGAGCCAGTGCACATTGATTGATTCTGCACAGCGACAAGGCAAAAAAAAACACGATTTATTTCTATAAAACGCACAGAATTCCGTTTCGTAGGTAAAGAAAACATTTCCAAAAACTGTACTTTTAATGGATTAGTCACATTCCCAAGTCTTTGAGTTTTTTTATTAAAAAAAAAGCCAAATTCTAAACCATAGTCTGAGATCCACTCATTAAATACAGCACGGGTCAAATTTCAAGCCCTGAACTCTTGTATTCCTCTTCCCTCCCCCATGCGCTTTTATTGCAAACTAGTGTTACTTATTTCATCATCGATTTGCTGATTGAATCAGGACTGTTCAGTATTGCAAAATTCGTCTGTCCAGCTTGGAAGCATATTTTTTTTTTTAAAAAGCAGAACTTTATTTAGCTGTGCGGTTTGGGATTGCTGTAAATGAAGAGCTGGGATAGGGTTTTTTTTTAGGTGAGTTCGACTGAAAGTTTTTTTTTGCTTTGTCAGGGTAGAGGGAACTGTGGCTTCAGTGCCACTTCCTCGCTGCGGCGCTGCAGGTTGCGGGTGAGTTGCGTTAGGGGCTGCTCGGTGATTTGAGTCTCGGTTGCTGCTGCTTTTGTGCGGAGTTCTTTCTTTGTGTGTGTGTGTGTCTCCCTCTTTCCCCCCCCCACCGGGGTCAAGAAAAGGATCATCACCTCCGTTTTGCCATTGCCCTTTTGAGCTTTTCCAATGTGTACATTTAAGGGGCGGAGGGAGAAAAAGGGCGCTGGGGTGTGGAGAACAAATCTTCAATCCCATAGGAGAGAAGCAGTTGGTGATTCACCGCGGAGGACTTCAAAACTTTGTGACAGACCACCTCATCAGAGGATCTCTTGTCCACTTCTGTAGAAGTAAATGATCACTGGAATGAAAGCACGTGTTGTAGATCTGAAACAAACACAAATTGCTGGAGAAACTCAGCAGGTCTGGTGAGAGAAACAGTAACTTTCAAGTTCTATACGACTCCTTAACGGTAACAAGTTTGATCTGAAGACTGGCACTGACTTCTCCTGCACACAAGTAAAAGGAAAGTACTGCGAATGCTGGGGATTTGACATAAAACAGAGAATGCTGAAGAAAAATCTCAGCAGCATCTGTAGAGAAATAATATGTTAACGTTTCGAACCCAGCTGGACTCCTTTTCGGATTCACAGTGAAGCCGTAACTCTGTTTTTCTCTCTCTACAGACGCTGCCAGACCTGCTGGTTTTTCTCCAGCAATTTGTTGTTTCACCTCACGCACAGGGGCCGTTTTTGGAGCGAGTGAAAACACCGAATTAAAAGAAAAATTGTCGGGGCGATTAAACAAAACAAAGAGCTTACGGCTGCGATTTGAGTTTTCAGGGTATGCTGGGAACCGTTTAATCGAATGGCGAGCAGACTCGATTGGCCGAATGGTCTACTTCTGCTCCCAAAATCCTTTGGTTTGAGTGTGAGATTACAGGCGGTGTCCTGTGTGTAACGAGTGGGGAACAGACATTGGTTCTGTGCTCTGATGCACGTCTTGTCTAGCTACATCTATCGGAAGATCCGTTTTTGTTACAGATGGTAATAAGACCGGGTAGCGTTTCCCTCTTCCAGTCCCTGATGTGAGTTGTGACTGGGAGCTGTTCAGGTCACTGGATGCCTGCATAATCGCTGGGGACAGCAGCTGGGCTGCAGGGTGTACTTAAGAGTGAAGAAATATGGTGCCAGGCAAGTCCACTTTGCCCCGTGGGGTTGTTCAGTGCAGTGCTGGATCGTCCCCTAGAGATGATTAAATTGTGAAAAAACTGAGAGGTAATAGCCAATGTATCTGTGCAAAGAGGGCAAGAATCTTTAGTCAGAAGTCACATGACACCAGGTTATAGTCCAACAGGTTTATTTAAAATCACAAGCTTTTGGAGTGCAGCTCCTTCTTCAAGTGAAGTTCTGACTTTGACCATTCCAGTCCAACAGCGGCATCTCCACATCAAGAATCTTTAGGGTTGAGTCTAACCCTGCGAGTAACCTGATTTTAAAGTCACTGAACTGTACTTTTAAAAAATCACGATAGAAAAGCTATGGGGGTAAGCTGAATAGACTGGAGCTATTTTCCCTGGAGCGTCGGAGGCTAACGGTTGACCTTAGAGGTTTATAAAATCACGACAGGCATGGGTAGGGTGAATTGCCAAGGTCTTTTCTACAGGGTAGGAGAGTCCAAAACAAGAGGGCATAGGTTTAAGGTGAGAGGGATGAGATTTAAAAGGGACCTGAGGGGCAACTTTTTCATGCAGAGGGTGGTACGTATATGGAATGAGATGCCAGAGGAGGTGGTGGAGGCTGGTACAATTACAACATTTAAAAAGCATTTGGATAGGTACATGAATAGGATCAGTTTAGTGGGATATGGGCCACATGCTGATAAATGGGACTAGATTAATTTATGATATCTGGTCAGCCTGGATGAGTTGGACCCAAGGTTCTCTTTTCAAGCTGTACATCTCTTCTATGTAAATTGGCGACGTTCAGTCAATTTCTGATATGAAAACATGTCCATTCCTGAGATTTTGAGCCAAAGTCTCTGCAGGTCAGCACCTGAAAGCTGGAATACTGAACTGATCCAGCGCTAAACAAAACCACAGAAAGTACATGACTTTGGCAACTCATGTTCTATATTAAAATGAAACAAAAATGTGCAGGTACTGGAAATCCAAAACACAAACTGTAACTCTGTTTCTGTCTCCACAGATGCTGCCAGACCTGCTGAATTTTTCCAGCATTCTCTGTGTTTGTTTCACATCCAACATTCCCTGATCTTGTACACTGCCGGTACCAAATCTACCCGGTTCATAAGAAGAGAGAGAACTGGAAAACGGAGCTGTGTTTGAATTAACCAAGAAAAACCATTAAATAATCAAGACTTTGTACTCCTGATTTCTGTAAACCCTGTCATTCTTGGCACTGGGTAAGAGAATAATTTATTCAGTAACTAAACTGTTGAACAATTGCATATTAACTGGGAGTGGTGACTGGGGAGAATCAAGTGGTTAACATTTTTAATATATGGCCTGTCACGAGGCCGGGTGGCAGTGAGAAGTGTCGCTGCCTACCTCTGGGTTCAAGTCCCACTCAAGGACTTGGTGGACAAGGACAGTACATTCATAATGCAGCCAAACCGGTTACCTACATACAACAGGGAACAACTCGTCCCTTCAAGGCTGATCTACCATTCAATAAGATCATGGCTGATCTGATTTTAACCTCAACTCTGCATACCCCAATATTCTTTCATCTTCTCGGTAATGAAGAATCTATGTGCTCCTACTCCTTAAAAATATTTAAAGGTTCTGCATCCACTGACTTGAGTAAGGAAATTCCAAAGACTCTCAACTTTTCTGTCAGAAGGTTCCCTCAACCCTGTTTTAAATGGGTGCAGCTTATTAATAAACTCTGACCCTTAGTTCTAGATTCTCTCTCAGAAGGAAACATCCTTTCCACAATCCACCTGGCAATGTGCCCTCAGGATCCTGTATGTTTTAATTAAGTCACCTCTGACTGTTCTAAACTCCAGAGGGTACAGGTCCAGCCTGTTTAGCCTTTCCTCATACGGCAATCCGCTCATTCCAGGTATTAGCCTAGTAAACCTTCTCTGAACCCTTTCCAATGCATTAATATTCTTCTGTAAGTACGATGCCCAGTACTGTACAGACTTCTCCAGATGTGGTCTCTCCAGTGCCCTGTATAACTGAAGCATAACCACCCTACTCCTGCATTCAATTCCGCTCATAATAAACCATATTATTCTGTTAGCTTTCCTGATTACTTACTGTACCTGCACACTAATCTTCTGTGAGTCACGCATTAGGACACCCTAATCACACTTAGCCAATTACACACCATTTGCCAGATCTTTACCCACTCATTTAACCACTCCATATCCCTTTATAACCTCCTTATGTTTTTGTCGTCACCACCACTTATGTGTGTCATCAGCAAATTTAGCTACCATACCTTTGGTCCCTTCATCTAAATCATTTCTATAGATTGTAAAGAGTTGAGGCCCCAGCATCACTCCACTGCTTGTGACATCCTGCCAGCCTGAAAAAGACCCATTTATTCCTACTATATGCATCCAGTTGGCCAGTCAATCTTCTATCCATGCCAATATGTTACTCCAAATGCCATAAGCTTTTATTTTCCTCCGTAACCTTTGATGTAGCACTTTATCAACTGCCTTCTGGAAATCCTAGTACAATGCATCTGTTGGTACTCCATTGTCAATAGCACAAGAATGTTGAAGCCCTTCCCATTGCTATACATCGCAATTACAACAGTCCCAGCTTCTGTAATCTGTCCTAGTAACTGAAGTTTCTCATCCCTGGAACCATTATTGTTGATTGCTTCTGCATTCCCTTTAATGTATTCACGTCACTTCTATAATGTGGTACCCAGGACTGCACACAATATTCTAACTGAGGCCTAACTAATGTTTTTAACAAGTTCAGCATCATCTCCTTGCTCTTGTATTCTGTGCCCCTAATAATTAAGCTGAAAATGCTGTCTCAACCTGTCGTGCCACCTTCAAAGCTCTGTGCATATATACACCCAAGTCCCCTTGTAACCTCTCTGCTATAAACCTTCCTCCAATCTGAAAAGTGTCCAGTGACCATTACTCTGTTTCCTATCACTCAGTCAATTTTGTATCCTAGCTGCTACTCCCTTTTATTCCATGATCTATAACTTTCCTCACCAGTCTCTTGTGTGGCACTGTATCACGCACCTTCTGGAAGTCTTATGTACACAACATGACCGACATTACCCCTGTCAACTTATTCTGTTATTTCAAAAAAACTCCAAGTTACTTAAACGCGATTTCCCCTTTAGAAATCTATGCTGTCTCTTCCTAATTCCATGAAACTACTGATTCTATCCTGAATAGTTGTTTGTAGAAGAAACACTGAATTTGGATTGACTGTTCTATAATTGCTGGGTTTATCCTTGCAAACCTTCTTAACAAGGCTGTAATGTTTTCAGTATTCCAGTCTTCTGGAATCTCCTTCAAGTCTAGGCAACACTGAAAGTTTACAGCCAGTGCCACTGCAATTTGTTTTCCCGCTTCCTTCTAAATATTTGGACTCATCTGGCCCCACTGTCCTGTCAGTATCAGTGTTACATTGGAATCATGATGGCTATGCTAACTACATTGTGTCTTCCATTTTCTGCTGGATTGTTGATTGTCCCCTTTTGAGCTATGAATTGTGCTGGAAAAGGATCCTTTCGCAGGTTTTTTTTTAGTGCTTCTGGCATTTGCACACACCATGTAACTTTAACTCCCATCAAAACTAGAAGTCAGTCCTTTGGCACAGACCAGTAACTTAAATGGCAGCATAAATTGCACAATTTCTAAATGAAATATCTGCAGTCTTCCAGACAATCTACTGAATTTCCTAAGTGTTCCATGGTATTATCTTCAGTCTTTCTAGATTTGTCAAAATGTGACCCCACCTCATAAGCAGTAAATAAGTCCCCTTTTTGATCATTTCTCTTTCATGAAAGTTAACAATCTGCCAAACCTTCATCCATGTTCAAATCCTTGGGTTGAAATTCTAAAAAAAAATGTTGCTTCTTATCCTGCTTCTGCATGAATAAAAGTCCTCAGCCATCTTTCCTCTTTGGTAAAGAAGGAACCCATGGTAACTTCGTCCTTCAACTGGTCATGATGCTCTTTTTCAGAAAACAGGGATAAGTAATCATGTCCCAAAAATTTTGACTTGAACACTAGTTGATGACTATTTAACTAGAGACCAAATCCACATTTTTAGTGAGAACTTTACTTTGGCTAACCACATTCCATAAAACATTCACCTATTGATTACTAGCTCCCTGTATTTATGCAGCAAATTTATACCCCATTAACCTTTAATATATCGATCACCTGTTTCCTCATTCCATGCGGTGTTAGGCGTTCCTTCAGATCAAAATAGATGATAACAGGAATCAGCAGGAGGTTTCCTTGTCCGTATTTGACCTGATGCTATGAAATTTCATAGGGTCTGGGGATAATGCTGAGGACTCCCAGGAACACCCTCCTATCTGTATAACACTGGCTGCCACTTCTGGTGGATCCTTTCTTTGAATCAGAACATATCTAGAGATGGCGACAGCTGTGTTCTAGGGCATTGTTTGTAAGGTATGGTTCTGTGATTATGACTACGTCAGGCAGCTAGTTGACCTTTGGAACAGCTTGTTCAATTTTAAGACAAACCTCCAGGTTTCAGAGGAGGATTTTGCAGAGTCAACTGGGCTGTGTGCCGTTGTTGTTTCTGATACCTTAGTCATTGCTGGATGATCATTTAGTTTTATTCCAAATAACACTAAACTGGTCCTCATACGGTGACCCTGTGAGCACTTCCAGTAGAGTTACTTGAGGGTTGACATGTATCCTCATTGTCTCCTGCTTCCCTGGAACCAAACGCTAAAGATAATCATTATGCTGACTGAGATAGACAAAGGTGTTATCTTTTTGAACTGAATGGTTCTGAATGTCTTTTGAGAATGTGCATTTTGATTTATCATAATGATGTCTGAGTTCCAAACCTTAAATTATGAGCAGATATCATACAGTCCAAATTTCTATTATCCAAATTTAAAGGCTAATATAAACAAGGAACAAAGGTAGGCCATTTGTCTCCTCAAGCCACCTTCCCCACTCAATAAGATTGTGGTTGATTTGATTTTAACCTCAACTCTGCAATTCTGCATATCCCCTGATAATCTTTCATTATCTTTGGAATCAAGAATCTAGGTATGTCCAGCTGAAAAATATTTAAAGGAACTGCATCCACTGCCTTTTGAGGAAGGAGATTCCAAAGACACACCACTGTGGGCCAATATTATATGTCATGTCTCATTGCTTGTAAATGGTGGACAGGTTTTGTGCCGGGGGCGGGGGGGGGTGGTGGTGGTGGTGCGGGTGGTGGTGCTGTGGAGAGGAGAGAGAGTCAGTGGCTACAGGATTCCTCACCTTGTAGCCACCATTCCTTGTGTGGCTGGTCCAGTTCAGTTTCTGATCAAATGGTAACGCCCAGGATGTTGATAGTGGAGATGCAGTAATGGTAAGAACACTGAATGTCCAGGGGCAATGGTTATATTCTCTCTTGTTGGAGATGATTGTTGCCTGGACACTTGTGGCATGATGTTAGTTGCCATGTGTCAACCCAAGCCTGGATACTGTCCAGGTCTTGCTGCATTGGGCACAGACTGCTTTAGTAACTGAGAATTCACGAATGGTGCTGAACATCCTCACTTCTGACCTTACGGAGGGATGGTCATTGATGAAATGACTGAAGATGGTTGGGCCAAGGACACTGCCCTGAGGAATTCAGATGCTGTATCACCTTACTAGAGGGAAAGATTCTTTTGTATGTTATAGTTGGGGGAATTTTATAAACTTGATATTTTGCTATTTCAGTGCCTTAAAGGATGTTCGTTACCTTTACCCCATTATACGTTATTTTAATGTTGATGTGAGAAATTCTGTGAAATTGAGGCAAAATTAGGTTCAAGTGAATGAGAAGGATTATAGGAAACCTTATTTTTCCAGGTGCCGTGTTCAATTCAGTAAGATGGTGTTAATTGAAACAGTTTCTAGACAGCCCTTAGTGACTGACCTCTCTTCTTTTACAATGTAGGTAAACAATGGCTTACTCTGCCTGGTTGATTTTTGTCATCTTCCTCCTCTCCTGTGATGACAGCCTGATGATATGCTTCCCAGGATGTCACTGTGAAGTGGAAAGTTTTGGAATGTTTAGTAGTTTCAGTCTGACTAAAGTTGACTGCAGTGGTGTTGGGCCTCAGCTCACTGGTGTCCCAATACCATTGGATACCTCTTACCTGGACTTATCTTCTAACCACTTGAAGACCATCTCCCCCTTGATGTTTACAGGACCCGGCTACACGACATTGGTGAGTCTTGATCTTAGCTACAACGAGATTATTGGCATGCCTTCCAACACCTTCTCTAAACTGAGATACCTTGAGACACTTAACCTAAGTCATAATTCCCTGGAGGTGCTCGAAGAGGGAATATTTTCAAACCTTCCTCTTGGAGAAATTGACCTCAGTGCTAACAAACTGCATGATATCAATTTGGACATTTTCACATCCAAGGGACATGGAAAGCCCCTAAGCGTAGACCTTTCTGACAATCAAATAACCACTCTTGTCCGAAGTCTGGATAAAAGTGCTCCGAATATTTATAGCCTGGATTTGTCCGGAAATAAATTGGAGTCAGTGCCAACGCGTTACCTTTCCAATGTTCCACTACGCTATCTTGACCTGGGTCGCAACATCATCTCCAGTATCCCTGAGAATGCTTTCATGGGATTGCAGGAACTGACCCACTTATCACTACGCAATCTTCCTGGACTGAAAGAACTACCTCCCAATTGTTTTAAGGGGCTACAGAATTTGCAGATCTTAGACTTGTCACACTGTATGAACTTGAAATTCTTAAACGTAGCTGTGTTTGAAGGCTTGAGCTCCCTGCAGGAGCTCTACCTGGAAAAGTCTGGAGTTGCAGCATTGTCAAGTAACATTTTGAACTACTTGCCTTCCATTAAAAGAATCTCTGTTGGAACCAGTTTACTGAGATGTGGGAAGACGGCAAAAGAAGGCTCATTCCATCGACAGTTTGGCTTTGTTCGGAAGGAACAGACACTGCATTGCTTAGATATTAGTGGGTCCTCGGACACTGAGTATGTCTTGAAATTGAAATAAGCCAAATCTGAACAGCAGTGAATGACGGGCCTTTATTTTTGATAACTGTGCCCTTCTCTTTGAATGAAACAATAAGTGCCTTCATTTACTAAACTTCCTATTTCCAAAAATCTTTTAAGAGTCCCTGCCTTTAAAAGTTTCACTTTCTTGTACAAACTTGCATGTGTGGAATTTTTGAATGTGTGGATGCAAGTTGGCTCCCTGTCTTTTTTAGTTTCAGTATTTGGGGGGCATTCAGAGGAAAATACACAGCCGTCTTCAACAAACACAAAAGGCTGCATGAATGTGCCTAGCCTAATCTGACTTTCTAAGCAACCATCTGTCTGATCAAGCAATGCTGTAGGTATACCTTGCAATTTGCACAATATCGTAACTGTGGGTGAGACTTGGAAATTCCAAGTTGTGATGGTGGAATGGTGATCTCTTTCATTCTAGTTTGTGCCATATTTTCATCCATCAGCATAACAGTATTCTCTTCTGGAATAGAGTTTGTTTAATATTTCAGCCTGTCTCTTAAATGGATGAACTGTGCTACTTTGACATAAACTGTTCAGGACGAGCTGCTGATTCCATATGCTCAGCTTTATTTTTCACCCAACCCACCCCCTTTTTCTTTTTTTAAATAAATTCAGAATTTATATGTGTAATTACCTACCTCCACTTGGGTATAATAAGATTCAACACGTGGCTCAGTAATAAAACTGGGGCATCCGATCACTTTATATTGTACTAATATAAACTTGCTGTTAGTTCATCGTCTTCCACTTTTGAATTATCAAATCTGATTATTGATTTTTTTTTCTCTCAATATCTGATCAAAAATTGTGACACTGTTTAAGGTCACCCTCTGGTGTCTCATCCCCAATTTGCCATTCATTGAAAAGAGAGCGTGGACTGTTAGTGTGAGCATTTTTGGGCTATTTGGCTGTGAGTGGGAATCGCAGCTGAACCTGATCCCATCTTCAACTAATTCACGAGATGTACTTTCTGGTGTGATGTGTCGTTCAGCTGTGGGAGACATCACAGTGGAGTTTGATCCTGTCCTCAGTCAGCATTCCAGTGGTCAGTGACAGGAAGCAGGAATCATGACTACTTTCATCTCCTGTTAACATTGACTTGTGTAGCATCCAAACATAGTGCAAATTCGAGCAGTTGACCTTAATTCAGCGAGCAGGCTGATGTATTTTATACTTTAAACAGCTGAGCCAATAGGGATAGCATACAAGTTTCTTTTTCTCCTCCCACCCCAGCACCCACCTGCTGATAGCTGGCTTCCCAGAATGTCTGTGCTGCGCACTTAGTCCATTAGTGATGCACAGCTGTAGGTCTTGGCTCTGATACAGGGTTACTCTTAACCAAGGCCAGCCATTTGGAAATGATGAACTGAGCAGGGTCTTTTTGATTTGCCCAAGCCAAGCTGCAACACTCTTGCCTGAAGAAAAACAAGATAAACAGTGAGTTCATGGAAGCAGCTCATTTTAATATCCCAGCTGGGAGGTGTCCAATTCCAACATTATCCCATGAGATATGAAATCAGATTTTTAAAAAGAGACCTATGTCATTTAGAATTTTGGCAATACGCATTTTGACATGTGACTTTTTTGCTTTATACTTCTTGAATTGTTGACACTCAGTGATACAGTTAAAGTTTTAATTATTCTGGTTGTAGTTTATTTCTGTGGAGAGTATGTAACACTAGGTGTAACACTAAAGTGAGCCATACCTGTTATTTGAAGTGGTAACTTGTGTTCGAGTTCCATCCCAGAGACTCGAACTAGATCTAAGCTGACATTTCAGTGTTGCTTTATTGGAGGCACCATCTTTCTGATGAAACCTCAGCAAGATCCTCACTCTGACAGAAAGTGTAAGAGAACCCATGTACTATTTGGAAGAGGGAGTGGTGCAGGAGAGGCATACTCACGGTCACATATAGCTCACTTAAATGCTTTGACTAAATCTTTTTTTGTTTTGCTTTAAAACAGATTTTTAGTAATGTTAGATCCATTTGAAATTAGAGGCTTCTGCTCTATGACTGAGGCACTCATCCAGGCTAGACTTGATGAAAAGCTTATTTTCACACACATGGTTCTGTAGCACAGATCTGCTTCTTAAGGCATTGATATATCGCTATCCCTGGTGGAACGAAGTGTACAGAGTCAAGAGTATAAGTAATTACACTTGGTGTCCAGCTGTTGTATCTGACCCTGTTTTGAGTTAATATTGAATGCTTAAACAGACATGAAAACAAAACGTCAAAACAGTACAATTTTTTTTACCCCCCACCCACCCGCCTTTTAGTGTTTTTGTTTCACAGTGCTTTATAAAATTATTGAAAAACAATTTGGTAATTCCACATCGTACCACACAATTGAACTTTTGGATGTAGGGATGCTGATTACACGCTGCACACTTTGACAATAAAAAAGGTTGGGTCTTATTCATTAAATTACAGGAGCCATCTGTCTGCAGAACATAGTGTCTCTGTCTAGCTTTCTGCTGATCTCCTAGGAAGTTTCATTTGAAACATGGCTTATAAAAGAGAACCCTTTTTGTGCATGAAAGCACACTATCAAGGACGGTAGATGAATGGTAGGTACTTGGCTGCCTGCCAGATGAGGTCTGGGCACAAGGAATCCATACTTTCAGGAATGAAGTTTAAATAAGAGGAGGGGAAAATGACCCTTGCCTTTGAGAGTGCTGGTAGAACTACCCATTTTTTTTAAAAGCTGGCTCTTTATATAATTGTTAATGACATGCTTTCATGGATGTATGTAATGATTTATGAACACTAATGTTGCCTTTGCATTCCTGTGGTACGCAGATGGACAATGTGACAATCAAATCAATGCTGAGACGACAATAAAAGCTTCATGCACTTGCAAACTGCCACATGACACTACTATCTGAGAATTGCTGGGATCTGTGTTATTCAGCATAAATTTCACAATGTTGTCTCGTGGCCATTTTTATGGTTTGTCTTGGTTGTAATTTGAATTCTGCTATTAAATATTGATGAAATAAATGAACAGCAACTCTATCAAATATTTGTTTGCAATCTGTGCTCTACTCCTCTCTGGATGGGGAGAGGCTAGAACATTATGACTGTGTTTGTATTTAAAGCGGGGGGTAAACTAGTGTCAACTAAGTGTTAAAATGGTAATTCCCTACAGTTGTTAAATTGGTGTTCACTGTGAATTCCTAGGTTTGTAGACTGATGAGCAAGCTGGGATCTCAATGGTCCTTTCTTGGCCATACCATCTTTATATCAACCTATTAAAGTGATTGGCCCTATGTGGCAAGTGTGTTTTATGGGGTTCTTCAACCCATGTGTTGCTAAATCTTGTGATAACTGCAATGCATTTTTAAGGGCCGTGGTGCTCCCCTAAACCCTGATGAAATGATTGACTTTTGCTGCATTAAAGATGTTTAGCACACTGAAAATCCCCCACCCAAAAGCAATGGCTTCAGTTGGTACTCAAACTTGTATTCCAACCTCTTCTGATGGGGTCTACACCCAAGCATCCCTTGTTTATGTCTATATTATTGGGCCGTTGCATTGTAGAGTGCATCACAGCCAGGCCTCACCCTGTTCTTGCTCAATATCCTTCCACAGTTTCCTCCAGATGTGACTGTGTTGTGATTAGCAATGAAAGTGTGGCCATTTTGTTGGATTTCCCTTTTCCCTAGGCTAATGAAGCAAAGCAAAGCATGGTAGTAGGAGTCGGTAGTAGGACTTACAGATCCAGCGCAAACATAACAAGCTGAATAGCCTCTTTCTGTGCTCTGATTAATTTCAATTTTGTGTGACTGTGGTCATTGCTGCAATCCAATTTTGCCTCCATCTGTAACTCTTCTCTGGTTGACTCACTGGAGACTGTCTCAGGACTTGATCTTAGGTTTCCTGCTGGTTTGTATTGTTCAGTACTGCACTACAGAGTATTGCCTTTATCCACTAAACCTTTGGGTGGCTGTAGTGAGATGAGTATTTTATATAGATGAGGGTAGCTCTTTTAAATGAAAGGATATTTCTTCATCTATCATCAGTTAAAATTTAAAACTAATTGGCAGTGCTCCATGACCTTTTGAATTCAAGTTCTATTCATTCTCTAACTCAACTGACAGATACAGGAAGTTCTCTGTCCTGTGACCTATAGAAATTACCCAGAGCTACAATTATTGTACTCTTTTCCGCCCCCCCCCCCCAATATGTACTGTTCATGTTAAGTGGCAACCTGTGGTTTTGCATTTTTAAGTCAAAGTTATAGGTTTCAAGCTCAGCTGTCCAGAGCACTGCTGGGGGAATGTTGTATGTTTGGAGGTTCCATGTGTCAAATGTGATGTTAAAACTTAGGCCCATTTTGCCTCCACATGTGGACATACTAGCAAAGGTCCAAGGAAGAATGCCCAAACTTTTCTTCACCAATATGCATCCCTCAATCAACATCATTTTAAACAGACAATAATCTGGTCATTGTCATGCTGACTGTGGGATCTTGCCGTGTGAAAATTGCTGCATTTGCTACATTATTACCAGCTCTTGTGATGGGAAAGTTCATAATGGGATACTGAGTTCAGCTGTGCATTCAACAGCTTTTAGTTTCCTTGAAGTGAGATGCCTTCTGCAAAACAAGTGATTTGATGTTGTGGTTTCTGTGATTTGAGACCCCAACCACTGTTGTACTTTGGGTTGTTTCCATGGCTAATGCAGTTGATGTTTCATACACAGAGATAACAAGGTGTGGAGCTGGATGAACACAGCAGGCCAAGCAGCATCACAGGAGCAGGAAAGCTTGATGTTTCGGGCCTAGACCCTTCTTCAGAAATGGGGGAGGGGGGAAGAGGGTTCTGAAATAAATAGGGAGAGAGAGGGAGGCGGATAGAAGATGGATAGAGGAGAGGATAGGTGGAGAGGAG
>JAHRHZ010000264.1:57795836-57808861 GCA_024137785.1 Ginglymostoma cirratum | reverse complement strand
GGGGGGGGTTAGGGAGGAGATAGGTCAGTCCAGGGTGGACAGACAGGTCAAGGGGGCGGGATGAGGTTAGTAGATAGGAGATGGGGGTGGGGCTTGAGGTGGGAGGAAGGGATAGGTGAGAGGAAGGACAAGTTAGGGAGGCGGAGATGAGCTGGGCTGGTTTTGGGATGCGGTTGGGGGAGGGGAGATTTTGAAGCTTGTGAAATCCACATTGACACCATTGGGCTGCAGGGTTCCCAGGCTGAATATGATTTGCTGTTCCTGCAGCCTTCAGGTGGCATCACTGTGGCATTGCAGGAGGCCCAGGTGTTTTCCTCTATTCATTAAGAACTTGCCAACTAATATCATCAAGAAGGCGACTGTCTGAAAGTGACCTCCCAGTCTGAAAAGTATGAAATAATTTCCTGCATTACAACAGTTGTCAAAAGTACATCATTGGATACAAGTCCTTTCGGGTGTGGTTGTCTGGAGTACTATATAAGTACAAGTTTTTCTGTACATTCTGTTTCAGTCTGCAGAAAGCTTCTATCTACAGCGTTCTGTCACGTTTGTGCCAGTCTTGCTGTATGACAAATACTTCTGTATCCTTCCTACTCTGCACATCCAAACTATGATCTTCTCCACTCCCTCTGCCAAATAGACAAAACTCAAGTATTGATGAAGACACTTTGCATTGAAGTGATGGGGAACAAACTGAACAGGTCTAATTTGAGCTCTTATTTTAAAAGAAAGACAAGTTGTACTCCTGAAATAGTCTCTGAAGGTCCTGCCTTGCACAGGGGCCACAGTATGCGTTCAGCCCTATGATTGGCAGAGAGGAGGAGCTGTGGAGGGACTCCAGCACTTTCATAGGCAGGTTCTGTGGGCGTGAGCTTTGTGTCATGTCTGGGCTTACACAGTGGAGCTCTATGAAGTGCACTGCACTTTTTTCCAAAAAAAGGGAATGCTACAACTGAGCAGCATATTGTGCAAGAAACTTTATAACTTCAGCATAGCTGATCACATTCACTTGGTTAACTGGGATTTGACTCTTCCAAAAGATTGAAACCATGTTAAATCTCATTTGCTAGGGAGAGTAATTTGGCACAACACAACACACCATATGGTTCATACATAAGCCACTGAGTCCTGTTATTTGTTCCCCATGATTATACATGAGAAATTAATATTAAAGTTCTGAAGGTGATTCTAAACGGAACTTGTCAGTGAGACGTTAAGGTCAAATTCCTTAGATGGATATTAAAGATCCCCTGGCATTACATTGAAGATGAACAGGGAGTTTGCCCCAGTTCCTGTTGAATATTTATCTCTATCAGCATTACTAAAACAATATCTGGTTAATATCTAACTGCTATGTGTCGAAGCTGGCCGTTTATATATTGTCTGCCATGTTTTCTACAGTACAACAGTGAATGCACTTCAAAGTATGCAACTGGGTAGAAAGATTTATGAAATAATTCACAATAGATTTATTGTTGTATGAATGCTATAAAATACCATTTCAACATTTACCCATCTCACCATCACTTTATCCTACCCTCCTTTGAAGATGCTGTATCCTGCTGGAGTACAAATCCCCAAAAGGCCAATTGCCTAACATAACCACACTCAATTGGCCATCCACCCAGACCTTGCTTATGGGAATCAAGAGACTTTCAGACCTGGATAGGAACAGTTGGGTAGTCTGGGCTATTCCTCATATATCCCAGCATAAACCACTGGATGGAGTCCAAGGAGTTAATAATTTTCACTGCCTTCAGCAGGCAGTAAAGGAAAAGTCAGCATAGTCCTACCAGACCATTAGAGAGCGTCGACAGTTGATGGTTTACCCTGGGAGTCAGTCACCACACCTCAGGCAAGGGGAGAGGTTGAGAAAGACAGCCTTTCATGGTAACCTCAGCTGGTGTGGAAATTGAACCCACACTGTTGGCGTCACATACATCACAAATCAGCTGTCCAGCCAACTGTACGGCAGACAGTAAAGACTTGAAAATCTTTTTTTTTAGAAGCATGTCCTTCACAGAGTTTCACTATAGATGAGATGCACTGCCCAAACTCAAGGGTTACAACCGCTTTACTAACAACAGTGATGCAGTTAACTCCCCTTTTCTGGGTGTTTTAAAATGTAAGTGGGAAACCAATTATTATTTTAGGTTGAAGTTGATTAGGACACTGCCAAGCATGTTGAAACATGGGCAACATATCTGCACACAGCAAGGTTCCACAAATGGCAATGTGAACTAGCCAGATAATCTACTTTGGTGATAACATTCAATAAATTGTTGGGCAAGACCTTGCTCTTACTCAAATAATGCCACAGATCTTTTACATTTATCTGAGAGGGGAGGTGGGCCCTCAGTTTAATGTTCCATTCAAAGGATAACAGCTCTGACAATGCAGTATTTCTTCATAACTGAACTAGAGTTTCAGTCTAACAAGATCTCCAAAGAAAAAGAGAACTTGCTTTGAAGGTTATGTTAAAACGTTTATAGTCAATTCAGAAACATGTTCACGTATAAAATGAGTAAAGTAGCTTTACTCTGCTTACAACATGCTCCCACAAACAACCAAGTGATTATCACAGGAAAATCTGTTTTAGTGATGTTGATTTATGGATAAATCTTGGCCAGGGCACCAAGGAGAATTTCACAGTACTTTCTTCAAAATGGTGACATGAGACTTTTTACATTCACCTCAGAGAATAGTCAACGCATCAGTATAGCATCTCATTCAACAGTGTTGTGTGGGTATGTCAGCCCAGATATTGTGTCCAAGTGTTAAGAGTTTTTAAAACACTTCCTTCACACGTTGTGGATGTCTCTGGCTAGGCCATCCCTAATTGTGGGTGAGATGTTTTTGTTGAATGCCTTCTTGAACCACTGCAGACCATGTGGCATACTTAAATCTACCAGATTTTTACTGAGTCAAGATTGCTACCAAGTGAGCCAAAGCTGAATAAAAACTAAAGTACTTTGTAATGTCCCAAGACTGTGAGTTATTTTGCCTTTTTTTTAAACGAAGTTGAAATATCCAATGTAATGATAATGCCAAGTTGTATTTGTTTACAGATGCCTAGTGTTTGACCCTGATATCTTGGTAGGATTTTCTTTTTCGGTTATTCTTTGGTATGATGTGGGTCTTGCTGGCAATACGCTGCCTAACCCTAATTACTCATCCCTAATTACTCATCAACTGAGTGGCTAGCTAGGCCATTTCAGAGGACATTTCAGAGTCAACCGTGACACTGCATTTCCGGAGTTACAGGTAAGGGTGGCAGATTTCCTTGTAAAAAGATATTAATAAACCAGATTGATTCTGATCATCAATGATAGTTTCATGATCATCATTAGTGAGCTTATTTTTCAATTCAATATCTAAATGAATTTAAGTTCCAGCAGCTGTTGTGTTGGGATTTGAACTTGCCCAGAACATTAGCCCAGACATCTGGTTTCTAGTCTAATTACATAGAACATAGAACAGTACAGCACAGTATAGCACAGTACAGGGCCTTCGGCCCACGACGTTGTGCTGACCTATTATCCTACTAAGATCAATCTACCCTGCATACACTACATTTTACTATCCTCCATGTGCCTATCCAAGAGTCACTTAAAAGTCTCTAAAGTATCTGACTCCACTACCACCGCCGGCAGCGCATTCCACACGCCCACCACTCTCTGGGTAAAGAACCTATCTCTGACATCTCCCCTATACCTTCCTCCAGTCACCGTAAAATTATGCCCCTTCGTAATAGTCATTTCTGCCCTGGGAAAAAGTCTCTGACTATCCACTCTATCTATGCCTCTCATCATCTTGTATACCTCTATCCTGTCACCTCTCATCCTTCTTTGCTCCAATGAAAAAAGCCCTAGCTCCCTCAACCTTTCCTCATAAGACCCGCCCTCCAGTCCAGGCAGCATCCTGGTAGATCTCCTCTGCACCATCTCTAAAGCTTCCACAGCTTTCTTATAATGAGGTGACCAGAACTGAACACAATATTCCAAGTGTGGTCTAATCAGAGTTTTATAGAGCTGCCGCATAACCTCAAAGATCTTAAACTCAATTCCACTGCCAATGAAAGCCAACACAAAACACGCCTTCTTTACAACCCTACCAACTTGGGTAGCAACTTTGAGGGATCTATGGATGTGGAACCCAAGATCCCTCTGTTCTTCCACACTGCCGAGAATCCTGCCATTAACTTTGTATTCTGCACTCAAATTCGACCTTCCAAAATGAATCACTTCGCACTTTTCCGGGTTGAATTCCATCTGCCACTTCTTTGCCCAGCTCTGCATCCTGTCAATGTCCTGTTGCAACCTACAACAACCCTCCACACTGTCCATAACTCCACCAACCTTCATGTCATCGGCAAACTTACTAACTTCCACTTCCTCAACGAAGTCATTTATAAAGATCACAAAGAGCAGGGGTCCCAGAATAGATCCCTGCGGAACACCACTAGTCACCGAGCTCCAAGCTGAATACTTTCCATCTACTACCACCCTCTGTCTTCTATTGGACAGCCAGTTTTGTATCCAGACAGCCAAATTTCCCTGAATCCCATGCCTCCTTGCTTTCTGAATGAGCCTACCATGTGGAACATTATCGAATGCCTTGCTAAAATCCATATACACCACACCCACTGCTCTCCCTTCATCAATGTGTTTTGTCACATCCTCAAAGAATTCAATGAGGCTTGTGAAGCATGACCTGCCCCTCACAAAGCCATGCTGACTATTTCTAATCAAACTGTGCTTTTCCAAATAATCATAAATACTATCTCTCAGAATCCTCTCCAATAATTTGCCCATCACAGAAGTAAGACTGACCAGTCTGTAATTTCTAGGATTATCCCTATTCCCTTTCTTGAACAAGGGAATGACATTTGCCAACCTCTAATCTTCTGGTAGTACTCCAGTGGACAGTGAGGACGCAAAGATCATTGCCAAAGGGGCAGCAATCTCTTCCCTTGCTTCCCGTAGAAACCTTGGGTATATCCCGTCTGGCCTGGGGACTTATCTAACCTCTTGTTTTTCAAAATTTCTGGCACATCCTCCTTCCTAACATCAACCTGTTTGAGCATATCTGCCTGTTTCATGCTAACCTCACAAATGTCAAGGTCCCTCTCACTGGTGAATACTGAAACAAAGTATTCATTAAGGACCTCCCCTACCTCCTCTGACTCTGCGCACAACTTCCCTCCACTATCACTGATCGGCCATCCTCTTGTTCCTCACATAAGTATAGAAAGCCTTGGGGTTTTCCTTGATCCTACCCACCAAGGTTTTTCATTTCCACTTCTAGCTCTCCTATGTCCATTCTTCAGTTCCTTCCTGGTTACCTTGTAGACCTCTAGAGCCCTGTCTGATCCTTGCTTCCTCAACCTTAAGCAAGCTTCCTTCTTCCTCTTGACTAGGTGTTCAACGTGTCATTCCCATTATGCCATTGTTTCTCCTGCTGAATAAGGAATGGCCTTAAACACATTACCAAATGAAATGATTTTAAAGGGAGAAACCTAGCAGTATTTGTGCAGAAATCTTTGAGGTAACCCAGGACAGATTAACAAATTAACAAATCTTATGAGATCCTGGGAATTATAAATAAAAGCATAAAGTACAAATGCTAAGGTGTTATGCTTAATATAAAACAAAAGTCAGCTCCAGCTGGCATATTGTGTTCAATTCAAAGCACTCCATTTTATGAGGTATAGAGGAGCTTTACTGAAATGGTTTCAGAAATGAGGAATTACAGTTATGGGGATAATTTTGTAAAGCTTCTCTTCAGAGCAGAGAAGGTGAAGAGATTGGGCAGATTGTTTATCACCATGAGGGAGTTACATAAAATAAATAACGAGAAACATTTTCCAATCACTGGTGGGTTGACAATCAGAGAGCACAGATTTAGGGTGTCCAGCAAAATAACCAGAGGAGAGTCATTGAATTTCTTAGCCTTGAGACTTAGAGTGAGATAAGATGTGTCGAGGGAGAACTGAAGTATGACACACAAAAAGAGGCTAGTCTACTAGTAGGAACCGATGAAGTTCCATTAAGGTCAGCAGAGATACGGTAGGAATGCCAATAGATAAGGAAGACTTAACATCCATGCAGTGCATTATCACACCACTCAGAAAGTGTTTCAAACTGTTTTATAGACAATCAGATCTACTTGTAGCAAATGTAGAATTACTTACAATTCTTCCAAACAGAGCCTCTTCCCTACACGTAATTTGTCTACCTATTTCTATGGAATTCCTGGGCCTGTTCCTTCAGGAAATGTAGAATTTAACCATTCTAGGGTTGTAGACTTGCTCACCGAGCTGGTGTATTTGATTGCAGACGTTTCATCGCGCTGCTAGGTAACATCGTCAGTGTGCCTCTGGTGAAGCAGTGATGTTCAGTCCGGCTTGTTATTTATATGCCTTCATTTGCTGGGATGGTTAGTTTTTTTTATTCATTTGTGGGATGTGGATGTTGCTGGCTGGCCCGTATTTCCTGCCCATCCCTCGTTGCTCTTGAGAAGGTGGTGGTGAGCTGCCGTCTTGAACCGCTGCAGTCCCCCTGCTGTGGGTTGACCCACAATGCCATTAAGGAGGGAATTCCAGTATTTTGACCTAATGACAGTGAAGGAAAGGCGATCTATTTCCAAGTCAGGATGGTGAGTGGCTTGGAGGGGAACTTGAAGGTGGTGGTGTTCCAATATATCTGCTGCCCATGTCCTTCTAAATGGAAGTGGCCGTGGGTTTGGAAGGTGATGTCTGAGGATCTTTGGTGAATTTCTGCAGTGCATCTTGTAGACAGTACACACTTTTGCTACTGAGCGTTGGTGGTAGAGGGAGTGAATGCTTGTGGACGTCGTGCCAATCAAGCAGGCTGCTTTGTCCTGGATGGTGTAAAGCTTCTTGAGAGTTGTTGGGGCTGCAGTCATCCAGGCAAGTCGGGAGTTTTCCATCACACTCCTGACTTGTGCCTTGTAGATGGTGGACAAGCTTTGAGGAGTCAGGAGGTGAGTTACTCGCCGCAGTTATCCTAGCTTCTGACCTGCTCTTGTAGCCACTATGTTTATGTGGTGAGTCCAGTTGAGTTTCTGGTCAGTGATAACCCCCAGGATGTTGACAGTGGGGTTTTTAGTGATGGTAACATCATTGAATGTCAAGGGATGGTGGTTAGATTGTCTCTTGTTGGTGATGGTCATAGCCTGGCATTCGTGTGGCACGATTGTCACTGGCCACCTGTCAGCCCAAGCCTGGATATTGTCCAGATCTTGTAGTCTTTGAACATGGACTGCTTCAGTATCTGAGGAGTCACAAATAGTGCCAAACATTGTGAAATCATCATTTCTGACCTTGTGATGGAGGGAAGGTCATTGATGAAGCAGCTGAAGATGGTTGGGCCGAGCATACGACACTAAGGAACTCCTGCAAAGATGTCCTGGAGCTGAGATTATTGACCTCCAACAACCACAACCATCTTTCTATGGGCCAGGTATGACTCCAAACACCAGAGTTTTCCCCTGATACCTATTGATTGCAGTTCTGCTAGGGTCTTGATGCCACACTCAATCAAATGCGGCCTTGATGTCAAGGGTTGTCACTTTCACCTCACCTCTGGAATTCAGCTCTTTTGTCCATGTTTGAACCAAGGCTGTAATGAGATCAGAAGTTGAGTGGCCCTGGCGGAACCCAAACTGGGCGTCACTGAGCAGGTTATTGCTGAGCTAGTGCTGCTTGATAGCATTGTTGATGACACCTTCCATCACTTTACTAATGATTGAGAGGAGACTGATGGGACGGTAATTGGCTGGATTGGATTTGTCCTGTTTTTAGTGTACACAACATACTTAGGCAATTTTCCAAATTGTCGGGTAGATACCAGTGTTGTAACTGTTCTGGACCAGCTTGGCTCGGGGAGCAGCAGGTTCTGAAGCTTAAGTCTTCAGTACTATTGCTGGAATGTTGTCAGGCCCCGTAGCCTTTGCAGTATCCAGTGTCTCCAACTGTTTCTTGATAGCATGTGGAGTGAATCTGAAGAATGGTATCTGTAATGCTGGGGACCACTGGAGGAGGCTGAGATGGATCATCCACTTGGCTCTTCTGGCTGAAGATTGCTGTGAATGCTTCAACCTTATCTTTTGCACTGATGTGCTGGGCTCTTCCATCATTGAGGATGGGGATAATTGTGGAGCCTCCTCCTCTAGTGTGTTGTTTAATTGTCCACCACCATTCCTAACTGGATGTGGCACGACGGCAGAGCTTAGATCTGATCCGTCGGTTGTGGGATTGCTTAGCTCTGTCTATCACTTGCTGCTTTCGCTTTTGTTGTGCAAGTAGTCCTGTTTGGTGGCGTGACTAGGTTAACACCTCATCTGCAGGTACGCCTAGTGCTGCTCCTGGCATGTCCTCTTGCACTCTTCATTCAACCAGTGTTGATCCCCTGGCTTGATACTAATGGGTTAGGGTTAGGGTTAGGGTTAGGGTTAGTGGAGGATATGCCAGGCCATGAGGTTACAGATTGTGCACTGGAGTACAATTCTGCTGGTATTACTTCTGGTTTTGTTCTTCAGTGGTTTGTATGTCGGGTCTGGTTTAATGTGTATTTTGATGGATTTCCGGTTGGAATGCCAGGCCTCCAAGAATTCCCTGGCATGTCTCTGTTTGGCTTGTCTTATTATGGATGGGTTGTCTCCGTCGAATTCATGTTCTTCTTTGTCCGTGTGTATTGAAACCAGTGAGAATTGATTGTGTCTCTTGGTGGCTAGTTGGTGTTTCTATATCCTTATTGCCAGCTTTCTTCCAGTTTGGCCTATATTTCTCACATTCCTTGCACGGAATTTTGTGTATTACATTAGTTTTATTCGTTGTGGGTATGGGGTCTTTTACGTTCATCAGTAGCTGTCACAGGGTGGTTGTTGGTTTGTGGGCTACCCTGATACCTCGGGGTCTGAGTAGTCTTGTGGTCATCTCTGATATGTCCCTGATGTACGGTAGAGTGATGAGTGTGTCTGACCGTGTTGTGTCTTCTTGTTGTGATCTGTCACGGAGTTAATGGCGCATTGTGCTTTTTGGGTACCCATTCCTTTTAAAACTCTGTATATGTGTTCTGCTTTGCGCAATTCTGGGTTACCGCAGTGTGTTGTGGCTCATTTGAATAATGTCCTGATGCAGCTCCATTTATTGGTGTTACAGTGGTTGCTGGTGTAATTAAGTGTCTGGTCCATATGTGTTGTCTTTCTGTGAACACTAGTCTAGAGTTCCCCATTGTTCTTACGTTCAACCATTATGTTCAGGAAGGGTAGTCAGTTGTTTTTCTCTTCTTCTCTTGTGAATTTTATTCCACTGAGGATGTTGTTTATGCACCACTAGTCACCCTACCGCACATCAGAGACATATCAGAGATGACCACAAGAATACTCAGACCTCAGGTATCAGGGTAGCCCACAAACCAACAACCATCCTGAAACAGCTAGTCACGAACCATAAGACCATAAGACATAGAGGTGGAAGTAAGGCCATTCGGCCCATCGAGTCCACTCTGCCATTTAATCATGGCTGATGGGCATTTCAACTCCACTTACCCGCACTCTCCCCGTAGCCCTTGATTCCTTGCGAGATCAAGAATTTATCAATCTCTGCCTTGAAGACATTCAATGTCCCGGCCTCCACTGCGCTCTGTGGCAATGAATTCCACAGGCCCACCACTCTCTGGCTGAAGAAATGTCTCCTCATTTCCTTTCTAAATTGACCCCCTCTAATTCTAAGGCTGTGCCCTAGTATCCCCACCTAACGGAAACAACTTCCCAGCATCCACCCTTTCTAAGCCATGCATTATCTTGTAAGTTTCTATTAGATCACCCCTCAACCTTCTAAACTCTAATGAATACAATCCCAGGATCCTCAGCCGTTCATCGTATGTTAGGCCTACCATTCCAGGGATCATCCGTGTGAATCTCCGCTGGATACGCTCCAGTGCCGGTATGTCCTTCCTGAGGTGTGGGGCCCAAAATTGGACACAGTATTCTAAATGGGGCCTAACTAGAGCTTTATAAAGTCTCAGAAGCACATCGCTGCTTTTATATTCCAACCCTCTTGAGATAAATGACAACATTCCATTCACTTTCTTAATCACGGACTCAACCTGCAAGTTAACCTTTAGAGAATCCTGTACGAGCACTCCCAGATCCCTTTGTACTTCGGCTTTATGAATTTTCTCACCGTTCAGAAAATAGTCCATGCCTGTATTCTTTTTTCCAAGGTGCAAGACCTCGCATTTGCTCACGTTGAATTTCATCAGCCATTTCCTGGACCACTCTCCTAAACTGTCTAAATCATTCTGCAGCCTCCCCACCTCCTCCGTACTACCTGCCTGTCCACCCAACTTCGTATCATCGGCAAACTTCGCCAGAATGCCCCCAGTCCCTTCATCCAGATCATTAATATATAAAGTGAACAGCTGCGGCCCCAACACTGAACCCTGCGGGACACCACTTGTCACCGGTTGCCATTCCGAAAAAGAGCCTTTTATCCCAACTCTCTGCCTTCTGTCAGACAGCCAATCCTCAATCCATGCCAGTAACTCACCTTGAACACCATGGGCCCTCACCTTACTCAGCAGCCTCCCGTGAGGCACCTTATCAAAGGCCTTTTGGAAGTCTAGATAGATAACATCCACTGGGTTTCCCTGGTCTAACCTACTTGTTACCTCTTCAAAGAATTCTAACAGTTTTGTCAGGCACGACCTCCCCTTACTAAATCCATGCTGACTTGTTCTAATCCGTCCTGCACTTCCAAGAATTTAGAAATCTCGTCCTTAACGATGGATTGTAGAATTTTACCAACAACCGAGGTTAGGCTAATCGGCCTATAATTTTCCATCTTTTGTCTTGATCCTTTCTTAAACAAGGGGGTTACAACAGCGATTTCCCAATCTTCTGGGACTTCCCCTGACTCCAGTGACTTTTGAAAGATCACAACCAACGCCTCTGCTATTTCCTCAGCCACCTCCCTCAGAACTCTAGGATGTAGCCCATCAGGGCCAGGAGATTTATCAATTTTTAGACCTTTTAGCTTTTCTAGCACTTTCTCTTTTGTAATGCCTACCATACTCAACTCTGCCCCCTGACTCTCCTTAATTGTTGGGATATTACTCATGTCTTCCACTGTGAAGACTGACGCAAAATACTTATTAAGTTCTTCAGCTATTTCCTTATCTCCCATCACTAGCCTTCCAGCATCAATTTGGAGCGGCCCAATGTCTACTTTTGCCTCTCGTTTGTTTCTTATGTATTGAAAGAAACTTTTACTATTATTTCTAATATTACTGACTAGCCTACCTTCGTACTTGATCCTCTCCTTCCTTATTTCTCTTTGTTATCCTCTGTTTGTTCTTGTACCCTTCCCAATCTTCTGATTTCCCAGTGCTCTTGGCCACTATATAGGCTGTCTCTTTTTCTTTGATACATTTCTTGACTTCCTTTGTCAGCCATGGCTGTCTAATCCTCCCCCGGATAATCTTTCTTTTCTTTGGGATGAACCTCTGTTTTGTGTCCTCAATTACACCCAGAAACTCCTGCCATTGTTGCTCTACTGTCTTCCCCGCTAGGCTCTAGCAAAGGACCCCATACCCACAACCAATATAACTAAGGTAATATACAAAATACCATGCAAGAACTGTGAGAAACATTACAGAGGCCAAACTGGAAGAAAACTGGCAAGAAGGATACACGAACACCAACTAGCCACCAAGAGACACAACCAATTCGCACTGGTCTCAGTGTACACAGACAAGGAAGGACACGAATTTGACTGTGACAACACAACCATAATAGCACAAAGCAAACAGAGATGCCAGGGAATTCCCGGAGGCTTGACATTCCAATTGGAACTCCACCAATAAACACATTGAACTGGACCTGATATACAAACCACTGAAGATCAAAACCAGAAGTAATAGCAACCACCCCAGCAAACTAAGGCGAATAGATAACAAGTGGGACGGAACACTAACGCCTTACCAGAGGCACACTGATGATGTTACCTAGTAGGGAGACAAAATGTTTGCAATCAAACACACCGGCTCGTCGAGCAAGTCTGCAACCTCATCCACAACCTGAGCTACAAATCTTTCCAAAAAACTTTCACCGTTCTGGTTCATTAAAAAAATCTTAAAGCTTTACAGGTTCCTTACAATGCAAAAAATCTAAATGGCATTTGGCTTTATTTAAATTCAAGGTGATAATCAGATCATTTCTTGTTGAGAATTACACTCAACAAATCAATCTGCCTCTCATACCGACAAAGAACAAAGAACTCTGTGAATTTCTGCATCAAGGTTTGTCCTTATACTAATCTTGCATAGAATGAAGATGGTCCAAACATCTTCTCTGGGGTGTAAGTTCAAGACCCCCTATAGTAACATGCATTAGTCAAAAATAACTTGATTTGTAAAGCGTCATTAACATAATAAATTATCAGAAGGATCTTTACAAGAGGCATTATTAAATAAAATTTGACACTGCGCCACATTCAGGGATATATTGGCACAGATGATCTTAAGCTTGATCAAAGAGGTAGGGTTTAACAAACAATTTAAGGAATGAGAGCAAGTTGGAGAGATTTAGGAAGCAAATTCTGGGGAGCTTATGAATAAGCAGCTTATGGCATGACTTACAACATATAAAATTGTAATGTGGGCTAGCAGAATGAACTCCATGTGCAGACATCATCGTGTTGAAATTCGACATTGCTTTGCCCAGTCTGTACTGAGGAATTTGGGGCATTGAGGAAAATATATCAGCAACATGACTAGCGGGGAGTGGGCCAGAAATAGTTCCAACATTTCTCTGCTTCTCCTTTGACTTTTTATGAGTAAAGCTATGTGTAAAATACCAGAGATAGTAGGAACAGCTGATGCTGGAAAATCTGAGAAAACAAGGTGAAGAGCTGGATGAACACAGCAGGCCAAGCAGCATCAGAGGAGCAGGAAGGCTGACGTTTCGGGTCTAGACCCTTCTTCAGAAAATTCTTCATT
>JAHRHZ010000264.1:57768389-57795436 GCA_024137785.1 Ginglymostoma cirratum | reverse complement strand
AATGAAGAATTTTCTGAAGAAGGGTCTAGACCCGAAACGTCAGCCTTCCTGCTCCTCTGATGCTGCTTGGCCTGCTGTGTTCATCCAGCTCTTCACCTTGTTATGTATGTAAAATACCAGAGTAGGCAGATACCTTTAGAGTAAACACCGGGAGATGTCTCAGAGGTTATGGTCTCTCATAATTCCAATTAACACAGTGACAATAATGAAAGCAGATACGGATGCAGTTGTATATGTGAACACTATGTCACTGACATCTCTATGTGCCATATGTTAGGAAAGCTTCTTTGGCTAGGTAGATCTGGTGTTAGCTGTGACTCAGTGATAACATCCTTGCCTCTGAGTTAAAAGATTGTGGGTTTACTCTACACGCCATAGACTTGAGCACATAATCTAAGTTTAAGAAAAACACAAAAGAACTGTGGATGCTGGAAACCAGAAACAAAACTGAAATTGCTGGAAAAACTCAGCAGGTCACGCAACATCTGTGGAAAGAGTTAATGTTTCGGGTCCAGCTGCCTTCCTCGGATCTAAGCTGATACCTGAATGCAGCACCAATACAGTAATGCAAAATTGCTGTGCTATATGCCTGTCTTCCTTCTTAGGTGAACGTTACACTATTTTGAAGAATAGTAAGTGAATAGTTATCAGCGAACCAACATCACTAAATAGCAGATTATTTAATTATCAGTACATTGGCATTTGTGGGAGTTGCTGTTCACAATTTGGGAGCTGTTTCCTAAATAGCAACAGTGACAACTCTTCAAAGTACTTTGTTGATTATGAAGCACTTTGGGATATCATAATATTGTGAAGGAAGCAATACAAAAGCAGGTCTTTCTTTCTCCCTTGATTTACATCTCTAATTTCTGACTATAAAAGATTAGCAGTGACTGACACTTACAGTGCTGCACTTGATGTATAATGCTGCCAGAGGGGTTACCATGGCAATTCAGAAAAATACAGCTGCCCTTTCAGAATTATTGATGTTATTTTCCTTTACCCTCATGTGCTCAGACTGAAGAATCTTTGTCTGAACAGAGTCCTGAATATTTGGCATTTTTAAGTAGGATAAATTCACATATATGTGTTGAGAAGAATTTCTGTTTTACCACTTTATACACCCACAGGAATTCTGAAACACAATTGCTGCTGTGATTAATGGCTTAGCCACAGCCATAGCCCAAATAATAGAACCGTGACATAGTGATTATATTAACGGAGTCATAAACCAGAACCCTGGACTAATGATCCATAGACAAGAATTTAAAGCTCACCATGTTGGCTGAAGACCATAAATGCAATTACATTTATCTTGAATAAAAAGGCAGTATCACTATGGTGAAAATGGGTTGAATCTTAATATTTGTGGTTAAATGTCAATTTCATTGAATTTCATGAAAGGTTTCTCTCTGTAAGGCCTAAGCAAATTCTCTTACAATCATTCTAAACTTAGCTCACTAACTGCCTGCCTTACCTCTGTGGTGACCTTCATGTCTTGATGCTAGCTGAATTCTACCATTTGTCATAGCTGAAGGAACTCACTGGTCACCCAAGTATCCTGAAATCGAATGGCATTGCTGGTGCCATCTTTAAAAGGCCATTGTGCACTCAGATAATCACTGTCAGTCTGGAGTTTGTCCCTGACATGCCGGATAAGGAGAAATTGACAGCCCGCTTTTGGACTGGTACCTAGAGATCTGGTGGATGGCGTGATGCAGAGAAGGCGTGACATCCTCCCTCCGTCTCTGACAACTGGCAGAGATATCCATACCATTCAGATCCTGCCAGCCTGATCCGAGATTACCACCCAGGTCATTGCAGTCTCAGCCATTTGGAGGGATGCCCAACTGTGAAGGAAAAAAGTCAATGACCGCTGCTTGTCAGAGTAAGTGCTGCCATGTTCTCTATGCTCCTTTATACTCACCACGTCACTGCACTCACTTCCAATCACGGTTCATGCTCTACCACTCTATTTCATACAACATCTTTCCTCATTTGCTCTCACCCACACTAACCCCCAACCCATCCGCACTGTCTATTCATTTGCTTTGGGAATCTCACCACCTTTCCCCTACCAACAACACCTGTGCCACCTACTTTTGTTGCATTCAACTCCCTCCTTTCTCTCATTTCAAGAGAAAACAGTCCATAAGAGGGCAGAAAGAGTCAAGATGGGTGGTGGGACTTCACCATCTCTCCCTATCAGGAGAGGAGCCTGATCCTGATCAACTTAAATGACCAAGCCTCTGAACTGATATCAGAGGCTGTCCTGACTTGCTGTGTCAGACACTCTGATCGAATACTGTCTGCCTTAACTTGATCGATGAGTGCTGATGACAACAAGCTTCGTGGCTTTGTCTGGGCTAAACAACAGGGAAAGACACAAGTACTGTGAGCTTGGTAGTTCAGGCTGGATGAGGGAAAGTGCAAAGAGGTAAGGTGGGATACTGGGTGTGTCCAGGTACGCTCAAGGTGAATGAGCACTAAGAAAACAAGCAAGCTTCCTTGAGATGCAGCCTGGTCCAATCAAAGGCTCAGCGCAAAGTGTCTTCGCTGAACCATTTCAAAGTAGCTGCCAGTGTGCTTGAAGTGCAGGGGCAGAGATCAAGGACTTTTTAATGTATTCCATTAGCTTTAACTGCCCCAGCTTCCTGTTTCTCACTTTTTCCAATCACTGTCTGAATTATCTTCCATTCTGGCAAAATTGCTCAAGTGGCAGCTGCACTAAACGCTGGAATTTCTCCCCTATCCTCGCCACATATCTATTTCACTCTTATCCTTAAGAAGCTACTTAGAATTGCCTTTTGGTGAATTTCATGGTCACTCATCTAATATTCCATTTATGTGGCTCAATGTCAAATTATGTTTGATAGTTGCTTTTATGAAGTGACTTGGAAGGTTTAACCATGTTCAAAGTAGGAAATGGATGCAAGTTATTGTTGTCTCCATTCCCTTTTTAATCATGCAGAGAATGTGCGCAACACTCATAAGGTCAACATCTATTGTTCATCCCTCATCTTCCTTGACAAAGACATCAAAATTATTTTGTTGGAAAACTGAAGCAGCCTTACAGGATTTAACGATTTTTCAAGTTTAACATTGATGATGTATGGCAGAAGTAACTGCGACCTTAGGAAGAGTAGCTGGAGGGTGGTTGAGGACAACAGCAGAAAAGTCAGGAGATACAACCTGTCATATAGAAAACGCCATAGTGACCTCAGGTAGTGAACGTGGGAACTTGGTATGGGATTGGTAGTTTGCAAACAGTGGTATCAGTGTGAGTATTCTCTAGGAAGGAAGTAGAGGGAGCTGGATTCGCTGCAATGTGAGAATGGAACTAGACGTGCACAACATGGAATTCCACAGTATTTATAACATGGAAACTGAACAACTGATCCATGCCAGTGTTTATAGTCATATGGCATAAAAACAAATTCTTCTGTCCAACTCGTCAATGCTGACCAAGTTTCCCAAACTAAAACTCGTGCCATTTGCCTGCGTTTGGTCCCTATCCATCTACACATTTCCTATTCATGTATCTGTCCAAATGTTTATTAAATGTTGTAACTATACCTGTATCTACCACTTCCTCTCGCAGTTCATTCCACATATGAACCACCCTCTGAAGTTGTCCCTCAGGTCCCTTTTAAATCTTTTTCCTCTCACCTTAAAAAATGTCCTCTCGATTTGAACTCCCCCACTCTTGGGAAAAGAACTTTGCTATTCAGCTTATCTATATGCTTCATGATTTTATAAATTTCTGGAAAGTCACCCCTCAACCTCTATTCTCCAGTGAAAAAGGTCTCAGCCTATCTAATCTCTCCTTATAACTCAAACCCTCCAGTCCCAGCAACATTCTGGTGAATCTGTTCTGAACCTTCTTCAATTTAATAACATCCTTCCTATAGTAGGGTGACTAGAACGTCATCCCGGGATACACTTGATCAGGTCCCAGAGATTTATTCACCTTTATGTTTTTTAAGACTTCCAGCACCTCCTCTTCTGTAATGTGGACTGATTTCAAGACATCAATATTTATTTCCCTAGCCTCCATGTCTTTCTCCACAGTAAAGACTGATGCGAAATACTGCGTAAAATTCTGGTTGCCCTGCTAAAGGAAGGATGTTGTTAAACTAGAAAAGGTACTGAAAAGTATTACAAGAATGTTGCTGGACTGGAGGTTTTGAGTTATAAGGAGAGGCTGGATAGGCTGAGACTTATTTCCCTGGAACACCTGAGGTTGAGATTTATAAAATGGGGGTTTATAAAGGTTTATAAAATCATGAGGGGCATAGACAAGGTGAACAGCCAAGGTCTTTTTCCAAGGGTAGGGGAGTCCAAAACTGAAGGGCACAGGTCTAAGGTGAGAGGGGAAAGATTTAAAAGGGACCTGAGGGGCAACTTTTTCTTAAGGAGGGTAGTGCGGGTATGGAATAAGCTAGCAAAGAAAGTGTTAGAGGCAGGGACAATTACAATGTTTAAAAGAAATTTGGATAATTGCATGAATAGGAAAGATATAGAAGGATATGGGCCAAATGCAGGCATGTAGGACTAGGTTCTCCACTACCCTCATCTTGTGCATTCCCAGTTACAACAGCTCCACCATTGATGTGACTTCTGACCCTTGGGGCCTAAACTCTAGAATTTCTTCCCTAAATTTCTTTGCTTCTATCTCATTTTTCTCGTTTAATAAGAAAATACTTTTTAAAACCTATGCATTTGACCAATTTGGTGATTTCTTTTGTGGCTTGGTCTCACGTTGATTTATAAGGTTCATGCAAAGTGCCATGGAGTATTTCTTTATGTTAAAGGTGCTAAATAGATCAAAGCTGTTTAGCAATGCTATGTTTGTTTGAATTCATTCACGGGATGTGGTGTTGCCAGCCAGGCTAGCAGTTATTGCACATCCTTAATTCTCCAGAGAGCAGTTAAGGGTCATCCACATTGCTGTTGGTCACTATAAAGACATAGCGACATGTCTTTAATGTCACTAAGGACATTAGTGAACTAATGTCTTTTTTTCCCTGACAATTGACAATGGTTTGATCATTAGATTCTTAATTCCAATTTAAATAAAAAATGTCAAATGCTACTGTCTATCCCAACAGGATTTGAAGTTAGGTTCCCAGAGCAGTAGGTGGGTCTCTAGCTTAATAGTCTAGTAACAATACCACTAGGCCATCACCTCCCCATGTTTCTTAGTATTGTATTTCATTCTTGAACTTCATTTATGCATGCACTACATTTTTCAAATTTCATTACTCTGCAAGGGCAACTATGCTGTTCCTACTTGCTAAAGTGACTACTAATTGAACCTCTGTGTCTGTACACTAATACCCTTCACTAACTGTATGTAATTATCAGCTGCCTGATTGCTATAGTCATTTTTCCAAAGCTTCTCCTTTTTTTGGGGAGGTTAAATCCTTTCTTTGTCAGATTATAGAAACAGTCTGTTTTGACTTGTCTAACCCTGGAAAAGTAACACTTGTAAAGCATTAAAAGTAGCTGTTTCAGAGATAGTAGGAAATGCAGATGCTGGAGAATCTGAGATAACAAGGTGTAGAGCTGGATGAACACAGCAGGCCAAGCAGCATCAGAGGAGCAGGAAAGCTGACGTTTCGGGCCTAGACCCTTCTTCAGAAATGAGGGAGGGGAAGAGGGTTCTGAAATAAATAGGGAGAGAGGGGGAGGCGGCCCCTGAGGTCTTTCCAGAGGGAGGAGGGTAATTTCTAAGGATGCCTACCTTGATGCCTACCGTTTCTGAAGAAGGGTCTAGGCCCGAAACGTCAGCTTTCCTGCTCCTCTGATGCTGCTCGGCTTGCTGTGTTCATCCAGCTCTCCACCTTGTTATCTCAAAAGTAGCTGTTGTTGGTTTCTCCATCTTCTTTTTGTCATTAAATGAGCCTCTTGGACAGTTGGTGCAGGGGAGAAATGCATTGCCTAGGGTGGTGAGTGAATTGTATAGATCAGACAGGTCACAGGTTCAATCCCTGCCCTGAACAGGAGTTCAGTAATCTCAACTAGAACAGCATTAATTATCTACTGCAACTGTTGCTCCCGATGTGGCCTCCTCTTCGTCGGTGAGACCAAGCAGAGGCTTGGGGACCGTTTTGTAGAGCACCTGCACTCTGTTTGCAACAAATGACACACCTTCTGGTCGCAAGCCATTTTAACCCCCCCTCCCACTCCCACTCCCACTCCCTGAGTGTCACGTCCATCCTGGGCCTCCTCCAGTGTCACAATGATGCCACCCGCAAACTGGAAGAGCAGCACCTCATATTCCACCTCAGGAGCCCACAGCCCAATGGCCTAAACATGGATTTTACCAGTTTCAAAATCTCTCCACCTCTGGCCTCATCCCATGTTCAACCCTCCCTCTCATCCCTGCCTCCTTGACCTGACACAACCTGTCCCTCTTCTCTCCTACCTATCCACCCCTCCCACCTCATTGACCAATCCCCACCACTGCCGACCTGCACTTACCTATCACCATCCCGCCTAACTTCCACCGCCCCACCCCTCCTCTCTATTTATTTCTGAGCTCTGCTCCACCTCCCCATTTCTGAAGAAGGGTCCCGACCTGAGATGTCAACTTTCCTGCTCCTCTGATGCTGCCTGGCCTGCTGTGTTCCTCCAGCTCTACACTGTGTTATCTGTAACCTCACTGCACTCCTTCATAGTGGTTAAATATGGTTAGTATATCTTGGTAGCAGAAAAGATTTTCACATTTGTCTTATGTGTTCATGGAACTTTAATACATTGGAGCTGTTGCAGAACGTTCAACCCATCAATTCGGCTGCCTCAATATCTCTTGGCAGGACAAGGATACAAACTCAGACCTGGAGCACTGTAATTTTATCAGCATACACTCACTTTTAAGTCAAAGATGTCTTCACTGGTTTGGCCTCATTCGTTGGGTAGATGATGGCTGTGTATGCAAAGACATTCTGTATGGTGAACTGACCACTGGGTCTTGACTCCAAAGCACCCAAGTCTCTGCTAAAAGAACAAGTGAGATATGATGATGGCGGATATTGAAACTGACAGCTGGGAGAGATTCCGCAATGGCAATGCTATTCAATGGCAGGGGGTGATGGTTAGATTTAGTCTTGTTTGAGGTGGTCATTGCCTGGCACTTGTGTGGTGTGAATGTTATTTGCCATTATCATCCCAAGCCTGAATGTTTGTTCTGGTCATGCTGCATATGGACATAAATTACTTCAGTATTGGGATCAAGAGGCAGAAGCTCAGCCGTGATCATATTGAATAGTGAAATAGGTTCAAAGGACTATATGATGCACTCTCGATCCTTGCTTTATCTTCCCAAAATGATTTGCAATCTGGTGAAAGGCAACAATAATTGCTAATTACTGCCAATCAATCCCAGCATTAAAAATGAACTTTAACATCACAATAAAGGAAAATGCTATTCACCTCATTGAATCTGCTCTGCCATTCAATAGGATCATAGGTGATCTGATAGTGGCCTTAATTTCACTTTCTTGCCTGTCTCTTGTAACTCTTGTTCCCCTGCAAATCAAAACATTTGTCTAATGTAAAAATAAAAATCCTTGAACATATCCAATGACTTAGCTTCCACTGCTATCTGTGGAAGAGAATTCCAAAGGCTAATGATGTTCTCAGTCCATTTTATGTTTTTTGTAAAGCATAAAAGAAAGAGTATGAATGTGAATGAAGGCCAATAAAAAGAATGGCTGAGTTTTGGCTCTGGTAAAAGACAATGACAATGGTTAGTTATTGCTAAGTAACCTCACTATTGCCAGGACAGAATTTTATTGCTTCAGGTCCATTGGAAGGAAGGAGTTGGCCATCTAAGACTGGGCTTAGGGAGCCTTTCTTCTCATAAGGTGTACTAAATCTAAGGAATTATCAACTTCACAGAGCTATGAATATTCGATCTTTCAGTATACTCAAGACACAGGTAAATGGATTTTTGGTGAATTCTAAGTGAATTAAGAGGGTCTCAATGGTAGACAGCGGTATAGTGATAACATCATTAGACCACAAGCCCAGGCTAATGCACTGGGCACATAGGTTTGAATCTTATCATGGTGGCAGGTGGAATTTAAATTCCATGAATAAAATCAAACTGGAAATTAAAGCTTTTGGATTTCTTTTTCCTCTAATCCAGCATCCCTTTTTTTTAGGGGTATCAGTTGGCTGGACAGCTGGTTTGGGAAGCAGAGTCATGCCGAGACTCCATATGTCAACTTGTGCACCAGATGTGGTTACTATGAAGGTTCCACTTTCTCAGCCTCACCCTTTGCCCGAGGTGTGGTGATCCCCAGGTTAAACCACCACCAGTTGTCACTTTCTAACGAAAGTGCAGTCCTCCAGCACTATGACGACTTTACCCTTACCAACCCATTTTCACATAAAAGTGCTTGCGAGAGGGATGAAAGACATTAAGTGAATGAGCATGGATATGAATAAATGTTAAGCAAAGGAATTGTAAAAGATTTGACATGTGGTGAAAGGCATTGACAAATAATTACCGCCAATTAGAGTCAGAGATGTACAGCATGGAAATAGACCCTTCAGTCCAACTCATCCATGCCAACCAGATTTCCAAAATTAATCTTGTCCCATTTGCCAGCATTTGGCCCATATCCCTCTGTACCCATTCAGATGTCTTTTAAATGTTGTCATTGCCTCTACCACTTCCCCGGCAGCTAATTCCATACACGCACCACCCTCTGCGTGAAAGCGTTGTCCCTTAGGTCCTTTTTAAATCTTTCTCCTCTCACCCTAAACCCATGCTCTCTAGAGGCTGTAAATCAGGAACAGTTCTAAGGAAGGGTCCTGGACCTGAAATGCTAACTCTGATTTTTTTCTTCACCGATGCTGCCAAATCTGCTGAGCTTTTCCAGCAACTCCTGTTTTTATTCCAATGCCCTCTAGTTTTGGGCTCCTCCAACCTGATGAAAAGACCTTGGCTATTCACCCTATCTATGCCCTATGAGGTCACTCCTCAGCCTCCAGTGCTCCAGGGAAAACAGCCCCAGCCCCAGCCCATTCAGCTTCTCCCTATAGCTCAAACACTCCAACCCTAGCAACATCCTTATAAATCTTGTTTGAACCTTTTTAAGTATAACAAAATCCTTCCTACACCAGGGAGACCAGAATTGAATGCAATATTCCAAAAGTGGCCTGAGCAATGTCCTGTACAGCTGCAACATGGCCTACCAACTCCTATACACAATGCACTGACCAATAAAGGCAAGTGTACCAATTAAGTAGGGAGTGGAGTCATATTCGTTTAGGAGAGATAAAAGGTACTGCAGATGCTGGAGAATCCGAGATAACAAGCATGGGGCTGGATGAACACAGCAGGTCAAGCAGCATCATAGGAGCAGGAAAACTTGACGTTTCGGGCCTAAACCCTTCATCAGAAATGGGGGAGGGGAAGAGGGTTCTGAGAGGGTTCCCCCCCTCTCTCCCTATTTATTTCAGAACCCTCTTCCCCTCCCCCATTTCTGATGAAGGGTTTAGGCCCGAAACGTCAAGCTTTCCTGCTCCGTTCATCCAGCCCCACGCCTTGTTATCTCGGATTCTCCAGCATCTGCAGTACCTTTTATCTCTGCATAAGTGATGTTGTGTTTGAAGCATGACTTCTCCCTCCATTGATAACGCAGTGTAGAGCTGGAGAAAATACAGCAGGCCAGGCAACATCAGAAGAGCAGGAAAGCTGACGTTTGGGGTCGGGACCCTCCATTGAGGCGGCCAGACCTGCTGAACTTCTCCAGCACTTTGTATCAGAGATAAAAGGTACTGCAGATGCTGTATTTTAACCGCACTGCGCTCGGATTCTCCAGCACTTTCTCTTCCCTGAATGAAATCAACATGTTATATGTCCGCAGTGTTCTACCTTTCGACTGTTTTTAAAAAGTCCGCTCTGGGAGAGTCTGCGCCGCTGAGTGGGAATGGTGAAGGTCGTGGTAAGGCAGGGCCAAGGCTGAAAAGGGGAGGTTGCCATAGTGACGAGGCCTAGTCCCGCCGCCTCTCCACCTCCTCCTTCAAACATGGCGCCCGTCTATGACCGGCCAGGCTTCTGGGGAGAGCCCACCTCTACTCTGGACTGGTGCGAGGAGAATTATGCCGTGTCCTATTATATCGCCGAGTTCTGTAAGTTCTCACCTTCACCAAATTAACACTTTCTCCTTCTCCCCCTTCCTTTTCCTATAAATCCCACCCTGCGAGCAGCTTCGGGCCTGCCTCCCAACCTCATTCTGCCGGTGACCTGAAGTTCAAACCTTATTTCCACCCCCCCCATTGTTTATATTTATTTTTCAAATAAGCATTTAACCCATTCTATAATCCCTCGCCTCAGATGAAGAATTCGCCGCTGACATTGCATTTTCTTTTAAATTTAAAACAATAAAATATGCCGGCCAATTGCGCATGTCAGTCCTTTTTATTTAATTTTTTTTATATACGGGAGTTTGTTTTGGAATTATAGAATTTTACTAGTGGTGTTTTCAGATTTTGGCAGACGCTTTTAATTCCTTGTCAAGCCCTCAATGGAAATTCAAAGGGTCGCATTTCAAGTGTCCTTTGAATGACTTCAGTAAAATATCTTGTGTATAAACCCATATTTGTCATTATCATTTTCAACTTTCTACATAAAAGCCGCGAACAGTATATTCATTGTACAAACCTACTTTTGTCTTGACACTAAGACAATAATTCTGGCTCTTTCAAAATTTGTAGCTCCCTATCTTTAGAATTTGTTCTGGGAGCATGGATGCCTAGTTTACTCCGTGCCCATGCTTCGCGGTCCCAGTGAAGGTGATTTTTTTTTTTTAGCCGGTGCAATTCTTTGCATGATGGCTTTGGGGGGAGGTGGGATTCCACGATTGTGGCCCAGTTATGCTAGTAAGCTGGTGTACATCAATGTCAAAATGTGTGTATGTGTTTTGGCTCTGACTGTGATGGAAACCACAGGGCCAGTAGAATTATAACTGTACAATATTATTTTGCCAGATATGCACAATGATAAAGTTGCTAGCTGATGTTTCATTTAAAAAGTGTGCTTTAACCTTTGACTGAAAGATTTACCATAGAACACTATAGTGTTTCAATTGCTCCAAAATGAATTTTCCTGAAAGTTCTGTAGTGATAGTCTGGAGACATCTTAAGAACATGAAAATTATATAAAATGGTATTACTAATCTTAACTCTCATTACTTTAGGGTGTGCCAATATTACATGATATAACACAATTTATACACTGTATAAAACAAAGAACTGCAGATGCTGGAAAACTGAAACAAAAGCAGAAATTGCTGGTGAAACTCACCAGGTCTGGCAGCATCTGTGGAGAGAAAGCAGAGTTAATGTTTTGGGCCCAATGATGTTTATAGTGGTTTATAAAAATCACGAGGGCCATGGATAGGGTGAATAGCCAAGGCCTCTTTCCCAGGGTAGGGGAGTCCAGACTAGAGGGCATAGGCTTAAGGTGAGAGGGGAAAGATTTAAAAGGGTTGTGAGGGACACCCTTTTTTCATGCAGAGGGTGGTGTGTGTGTGTGTGTGTGTGTGTGTGTGTGTGTGTGTGGAACAAGCTGCCAGAGGAGGTGGTGGAAGTGGGTGCAATTACAACATTTAAAAGGCATCTGAATGGGTACAGAAGTAGAAAGGGTTTTAGAGGGATATGGGTCAAATGTGGACAGATAGGACTAGATCAGTTTAGGGTATCTGATCTGAATGGATGAGTTGGTCTGAAGAGTCTGTTTCTGTGCTGTATGACTCTTATGATCCTTCTTTACAACCCCTGAAGAAGGGTCACTGGATCCAAAACATTGTCTGTTTTCTATGTTGTTTTTAAGATCAAAACAGTCAGTTAATGGGTTAAAAAATGTAGGTTTTGAATGAAATAGAGGTGGCACTGGGCAGCTATAAAATGCATACAGTTCAGACTTTGGGGGCCAAAGAAAATCTGGAATTCGCTTACAATTTGATTCAACTTCAAACAGTAGCCAGAGAGAGAGAGATTTGAGTTGACGGCAACAAAGTAGTCTCTTGAAAAAGGTTTGACTTTGATTCTGTGACCTCAATACTAATGTACGATGAAGATTGCTGATTGATCGAGCTGTTTGTTAATGCAGTATGTCTGGTGGTTGGTTGTCTGCATACATAGTTCAATGTCTGCAGATGGATATATTTGACTGAGTGGACCAGGGTCAATGGTGGATGCTTCTGGACCTTGAGTCATTATGGGTCAACGAGCAGTAGCTGTTTGAGATGAGTAGACTTTGTTAGGTTCAGTGGGAGTTGAAGTATATAAGTAGCAGACTTACATGGGAAAGGATAATGTGACAGAATGTGAATGGTGAAGAAAGGCCTAAGATGGTAATGCACCAAGCAAAGTTATGGAGGCTAAACAATCGATTGTTCAAAATAGAATTGGATGTTCGGATGGTTTGGGTAAGGAATGAACTTTACTCAACATTAATTTTTCTTACATTTTTATGTTCCTGTGTACTGTTGACAAAATTACACTTGTTATCCATATCTATTGGCAGAATTATTTGAGTACTAACATAAACTTTCTGCCTTAAGATGTTTTAAATCACTTAATAATTGATAACTGTATGTTAATGACTTGGAGGAGGCAAAATGTAATCTGTTCAAATTTGCTGATGTTACAAAAATAGGCAAGAGGGCATGTTGTGATGAGGACATAAGAAATTTGCACAGGCTTTAGGTTGAGTGATTAAAAATGGCATATAGACTTTGATGTATGAAAGTGTGAGATCATGCACTTTGGTAGGAAGAATTAAAAGGTAGATTCTTATTTTAATAGAGAAAGTCTTTTTTAAAAAAATGCAGTATAGACAGATCTGAGTGTTTTTATGTATGAAACAAATTTAGAGAGCAGGTACAAGTAATTAAGACAGAAAAAGTTTCATTTTTATTGCTTAGGGTTGGTGTTTTTATTCATTCATTGGATGAGGACATCACTGACTAGGCCAGCATTTGTTGCCCATCCCTGATTGCCCAGAGAGCGGTTGAGAGTCAACCACACATTGCTGGAGTTACATGTAGACCAGACTAGGTAAAGATAACAGTTTCCTTCCTGGAGGACATTAGCAAACTAGATGGGTTTTTCTGACAATTGAACGTACTTTCATGGTCATCACGAGACTCTTAACTCCAGATTTTTATTGAATTCAAATTCCACCAACTGCCGAGGCAGGACGTGAACTTGGGTCTCCAGAACGTGATCTGGATCTCTGGATTAACAGCCCAGCAATAATACTACTAGCCAACGCCCCCTCAAACACAGAAGTCTTGTAAAACTGTATAGGGTGTTGCTGAGGCCCTACCTGGAGTATTATGTACAGTTTTAGTCCCTGAATTTCTTTTTTAAAAAATAAACCTGCACTGGAGGAGCTATTCACTAGTCTGATTCTTGGGAATGGAGGGTATGATGTGTTGAGAATGGCTAAAGAGGCTAAGTCTTTATTCAGTAGATTATAGAAGAATGGGGGGTGATCTCATTGAAACAAATATGATTCTGAGGGATCTTGACAATGTAGATGTTGAAAAGTTATTCCTACTCCTGGGTGAATCTCAAACTAGGGGAAATAGTTGCAGAATAAGAAGACGCACAGTTAAAACAAACGTGAAGGAATTTCTTTTCTTCCAGGCAATAGTGAATGTCTGGAGCAAAAACAGAAGTTGCTGGAAAAGCTCAGCATCTGTGAAAAGAAAATCAGAGTTAAAGTTTTGGGTCCGGTGATCCTTCCTCAGAACAGTAGCATCCGCAGTTCTTTTGGTTTTTATTTAGTGAATATCTGGAATTCTGTGCCCTAAGTTGTTATGGAAGATAGATCAATGAAAATATTTAAAGTGATGGTAGGTAGATTTTGAAATACCTGGGAGTTGGTGGCTATGATGAGCTGACAGGAAAGGGGAGTTGAGGCCTGAGGTAGCTCAGCCATGATCTTGTTGAATGGCAGCGCAGACTCAGGGTGCCAAAACTCCTTTAAGTTTTTAAAAAGGACAAAAAGAAATTGAAGATTTGATATGAAAGTTGCTTCAAGGCCAGCATTTGATGACTGCTTTAGATGCTCTTGAGAAGATGGTATTGAACTGCATTCTTGAATCTGGAATGAGTGGATTGCCTTATGAAGAAAGGCTAGACAAGCTAGGCCTGAAACGTCTGGAGTTCAGGTGAATTAATGTACTGTGCAAATCCTGAAGAGATTTGACTGGATGGACATGAAAAGATATTTTCCCTTTGGGGGAATCTAAAATTAAGAGTCATAGTTCAAAAATAAGAGGTCACCTGTTTAAGACAAATGAGGAAAATTTTCTGAGGGTTACGAGACTTTGGAATTTGCATTCTCAAAGGGGCAGTGGATGCAGAATCTTTAAATATTTTTAAGGCAGAGGAAGATGAATGCTTGATTAAAGGGATGAAAGATTATCAGGGAAAGCAGAAATGTAGAGTTGAGATTGAAATCAGAGCAACCATGACTTTACTGAATGGCAGCGCGGGCTCAAAGGAATGAGTGCCCTCCTTTTTAGGAACATATTGCAGATCCTGGAATCTGTACTGAAAACAAAAAGTGCTGGAGATCACAGCAGGTCATACAGCATCCATGGAAAGAGTAAGCCTAACGTTTCGAGTCTAGATGACTCTTCATCAGAATTACTTTTGTTCATTTGCTGCAGTCCATGTGATATACATACACCCACAATGCAGTTAGGGAGGAAATTTCAAGAATTTGAAGCAGCCACATTGAAAGTATGGCAATTGTAGCTCCAAGTCAGGATTATGTCCGATTTGGAGGGAAACCTGTAGGCATTCCCATATGCCTACTGTCCTTGTTCTCCATGGTTGTAGGGGTCTCAATTTCTGAAGGTCACTAAGTGCTGCTTCATTGTTGTGGTGCATCATAGTACAGTACACTTTGTCAAGGAGTAGATGCTGGTTGAGTCACCAATCAAGTGGATTGGTGCTAACAAGCTTCTTGTTGTGCCTGGCTCCATTGTACCCCTAATTTGTGATGGAGAAGAGACTTTAGAAAGTCAGGGAGTAAGTCACTTGCCACAGAATACTCAGATTCTGACTTTACGTAGTAGTTGTGACATTAATTCAACTAGTCTACTGAGCTTCTGATCAGTGATGGGTCTCAACATTTTGATGGGCAATTTGGTGAAGATGATACCCATTGAATATCATGGAGGGGTGTTTGCACTCTCTCTTGTCTTGAGGCACCATTGTACAGACTGCTTCATTATATGAGCACATGCATGTGGAGCCTAATACTGTATAATCATAACGAATGGCTCCTTTTCTAACCTTCATGATGGAGGGCAGGTTTCTCTATTTTGAATTCGTTGTAGGTAGGTGCTCTGTGGTGCTGAGGTGCTCCTAGGACTGAGACAATTGGCCTCTCACAACCAGAGCCATCCTTCTTCCTCTTAGAGGCAAGAAGGACTGCAGACGTTGGAAGTCAGAGTCTATAGATGTGAAGCCTCAGACCTATAGACTCCATCTTCCTTTGTACTGGCTATGACTCCACCTGGTGAAGAGGTTTCCTTCTGATCTATATTAAGTTCAGTTTTGTCAGGGATACTTGTTGCTACATTCTCTCAATTGCAGCCTTGATGTCAAGGGCAGTTATTCGACTCTCTCCTGGAATTCAGGTCTTTTATCCATCATTGAGTAAATGTCCGTGTTTACCTACAGCTATTCCAGCTGAACAAATTAACAATCTAAGGTTATCTCATTTTTAAAGTATTGTTATTTAAATATAATTCAAGTTGGTCAAGAAAGGGTCATTTCTGAAGAAGGGTCTAGACCCGAAACGTCAGCCTTCCTGCTCCTCTGATGCTGCTTGGCCTGCTGTGTTCATCCAGCACTACACCTTGTTATCTCAGATTCTCCAGCATCGGCAGTTCCTACTATCTCTTGGTCAAGAAAGGCACTGCCGTCAATTGTGTCAAAACAACAACTATGTTTGGGAACATTTGTTTCTGGCAGTGTAAAGAAATTCAAACTTGCCATCATTTAATGATGGCTTGTGATTGTTGTGTACTTCCAGCATTTTCTGTTTTAATTTTGCATTTCTACAGCATGTGGATTTTATAACAATAAATTTCCAATCAGTGTGCATTTAAGAAGATGTACGTTACTTATTTCCTCTGTTTTCCACAAATCACAATTTATAGTTTAATAACCAGTTTCCTCCCACAGTACAAAGCTGTGCAGGCTAGGTGGATTGGCCATGCTAAATTGCTCGTAGTGTCCAGGGATGTTTGGGTTAGACATGGGGAAATGCAGGGATAGTGGAATGAGTCAGGGTGGGATGCTGTTCAGAGGGGTGGTGTGGACTTGTTGGGTCAAATGGCCTGTTTCCACACTGTAGGGTTCCTATGATTGATTCTATGAAACCTGCTTGCTTGTGAAAGTTGGTAGTCTGTTTAACACTGACCTTGCTTGTTACTTTCTCCTTTGGCTTTCTGGCTTCGGCCAATGCTGGCTTGACTGTCATAGTTCTGAAGAAGATTTACACCCAAACATTTACCTGGTCGTGGCTGAGTGGTAGCACTCTGGCCCTGGAGTCAAATGTAAAGGCTTAAAAGTTCTACTCCAGAGACTAGAGCCCGGTGTGTAAACTGACACAGCAGTGCAGTTCCAAAGGAATGCAGCATTGTCAGCGTTATTGATGACAGTGTGGAGCTGGAGGAACACAACAGGCCAGGCAGCATCAGAGGAGCAGGAAAATTGACATTTCGGTTCGGGACCCTTCTTCAGAAAAGGGCCTGAAAGGGACCCTAGAACATTACCTGGATTCTTAGATTAACAGTCCATCAATAATATGACTATGCCATCGCCTCCCCTTATTCTTTAGCTTTACCTGTGGTTTTTTAAAGTACAAATCTGCTTTCTGTTCTAGTACCAACTGAATCTATGCAGACTATTTTTGGCAAGTTGGTAAAACTCTTTGCAGAAAATACATATTTGCAGGTCTAGTAATCTGAATCAAACAATCTGAGCAACACTGCAAAATGGGATTGAGTTGTTAAGCAAAAATAAATTAGCAGAAGAATTGAATGGAATGCCTTTGAATTAAGAGGGCTTGCCTGCAGTTGCTGCCATAAGTAATATACTTATACAAAACAAAGGCCCCAACATTTTGGCAATCATGTCTTCAGACGTTTTTGCCATCCTCCATTAGCTCAGTTTCCAAATGAGTAATGGGTTTCCATAATTATTGCATTGACTGGCCCGTTTATACCAATAGCTTATGTTACAAGTTTATTCTCTTAAAACAAAAAGATTGAGTCAGGATAATGTCTTGCAGCTTGGATTAAAATCACTTTTTTTGTACACGAGGTGTAACTTTGCATACTCAGCATCACAGTGGTCTTCTGATTTAATTTCAGTTGCCTAATTGTCGGGGGGTAGTGGAGTTAGAAAGGCATGATCTAGATTTTTCATAATGTACTTTGTTTGCATTTTTGTTTCTTTAATGTCTTTTAAGGAGATCAAATTCCCAGGATTTTTTCTTCCTTTTTTAACATGTAGGACAGATCAAATAAATATGACAGATTTCTTTCCCTAAATGACATACACAAGGAAAATGAGTTTTTACAACAATTACATTAATTAACATTACCTTTACTGAGACTAGCTTTCAACTTCAGATTCATTTAATTACTTAAATTTAAATTCCACCTCGGTTTTTTTGAACTCCTATCACCAGTGGTCTGAGTCTGTAGTGACAATTCCACTGACCGTTGTCTCCAATATAAAATTGAGACTGTTCTATGGGCCATGTTCCATGGCAGGTCTTTTCCTTTGAGCATCCCAGTAATAGCGCAGTCCTGCTCATGGATCATGTAATAGTTTATTACAAAGTTTCCACAGACGTTTATTTTTATTTATTTTCACAATGTGGTTGTTTCTGAGGAAGGGTCACCGGACCTGAAATACTAACTCTTAAGTTTTTTTTTTTTTCTTCACCGATGCTGCCAGACCTGCTGAGCTTTTCCAGCAACTTCTGTTTTTGTTCCTTTCCTTTTGAGCCTTTTATGTGTGTTCCTCTGCAAGCCCCATACCACCCTGATTTGGAACTGCAGTGCGATCCCTTCACTGTGGCTCGGTCAAAATCCTGGAAATCCCTACCTAACAATGGTACCACATGGATATAAATGATTTAGAAAGGTGGGATACCACCACCTTCTCAAGGACATTTAGGGATGGGCAACAAAGCTGGCCTAGCCAGCAACGTCCACATTGTGAAAATAAATAAAACAAAATATTTGTGGAAACTTTGTGATAAACTATTTCATGATCCATGAACAGGTCTGTTCTATTACTGAGGTGCAGTAATGCTGTACAGACTGCAGACTTTGGGTGTAAATTTCCCAAAATGCATACCATACATCTGGCCCTACTTCTGGGCCAGAAGGTCCAGGTTAAAGTCCCACCTGTCTTTAAATATGTGTCAAAACATAGTTTTGACTAGAATAAATATAATTAAAGCTGCTGAGTTGAGACTCTGTTTTGCTTCAGTTAACTATTTGTCGCAAGATATAAACATGTGAGCCGACTATTTGTATGTGTGCTTTTCTGTGAATTTTCTACCCAACTGTGCAGGCATTTGACAGTTTTGAAAGTGGTTGTACTACCAGTGCAGGAACAGAGATTAGTAATAGCTTGGTGATAACTCTTTTTTTTTTACCTCTTTGCTTATGTTATCATAGAACAGCTGATCCTCAAAGCTGGCCGAAATGTTGCTGATAATACTGGGTAAATTGCCAACTCGGGGAGATGCTAATGAGTTCAATTAACCGAGCAATCCAAGCTGTAGTAAAGAAGCTCACTGGGATTTCAGTCAGTACGCAAACATGCCTATCTGGTTCAGTGATCTCCATTCGCCAGCATTTCAGACCACCTCTGCATCAGTTGTCTCCCCTGCTGATATGCATAAGACTTGGCTACTTTGTTAAACTGGCAAGCATATAAGAAATTAATACCCAATGTGTTGCTTGTACAAAAGTTAACCACTTAAATATCTCTCTCCTGCAGCATTTCGAAGGAAATCAATGTAGATACAATATAAGATGTTGGGCCTCCCTTAAATCCCTTTCTGTAGTTTAATAGGCAAATGTTTAACCTGGCGTGGTACAGATAAGGGCAGTCGCTGGCTTTGATCTTTCGTTGGTAGTGACTTTTCTGATTTCTGCTGATAAAGTAGCAGATGCGTTGCAGCATCCGAAGGGTACAGAGTAAAGAAAATATTTTGGGAGGCTTTTTTGCTCCTACTGTTAATGAATATTTTTGAAAGAAAAAAGGTATTAGTTAAAAATCATATAAATACATAAGTTCTGAATCAGTTCTGCACCGTCTTTGCAGAGAGGAAAAAAATCAATCAAAACATTGAAATTTTGACAGTCTTGGAGCTTCTCTACAGTTGCAAAAACTAAAGCATTTTCTACTTGTGCAAGAAAGCATTTATATTCATTTTGAGGCACCAAAAGGGTCTGATAACTGAAAGGACCCTCATACTTTGGCAGAAGACCTTGGATGGCAGTCTTTTCCCACTGGCAGCAGATGCTCACAGCTTTTAATGTTTCCCTCAGCATGTAGTCTTGGACCTTGGAATATGACAGCGTGCAACACTCGATCGAGGTCAGGTCTTTGCACTGAAAGGGCAACAAATTTTAGACGGACCAAAATCCGTCTTTCAACGATATGTTGGTCCCCCAGGCTCAGTGGATGTTTGTCTTGGTGTGCTTCCTGGCACACCATTCTGCGTAATGCAGGTGCTGGGATGTACCTCAACAAAACCACTGCATCTCTCTCCGAACTTTCTTTGCAAAGGCACATTCCAAAAAGAGATGTGTGACAGCCTCTTCACCAGAGTAGCGCTTTGAGGGCAGCGTGCGGCGGTCCACAGAGACCGGGCATGCTTGAATGATCTGCCCAGCAGTCCCCTTCTCACCACCAGCCAAGCTACATCTTGGTTCTTGTTAGGAAGTTCGGGTAATGAGGCATTCTGCAAAATTAGAACTGCAATTGCAAAACCAAAGGCATTTCTTACTCGTGTAGGACACTACATACTTTGAAGCCATGAGAGGGTCTGATAACTGAACAGATGCTTGTTATACTCCTAATGCTGCTGCTTTTATTTTAAAAATATACTTTATTCATAAAAATCTCTTTTTGTATACATGTATAAATTGTCACAAAAGCAGTTCAGTTCTGTACAGTTGCATATCAAGTAAATAAACAAAATATTGGACTTTGACTCAATCCAAAAAAAACTAAAGACCTCTCTTACATATACAATACTAATATTTGCATGCATTTGAGCGCTGGGAGGGTCCAATAACAGAATGGACCCCCATTTACCTTCAGCAGGAAGACCTCAAACAGTGGTCTTCCCCCCCCCCCCCCACTGTGCCTTGGCAGCACCTGACTCAATCTTTAGATCGTCCCGCAGCACATAGTCCTGGACCTTAAAAAGTGCCAGTCTTTAACACTCAGTCAGGGTCAACTCCTTGTTCTGCAAAACCAACAAGTTTTGGCAGATGCTTCTTAATGAAAAATGTGCTTGTGCTGAGTTGGGTGAGACCAGAATCTAAATTGACTCTAACCTTGTGCTTCTGCTTCTGATTATTCCATGTGATTGGTCACTTGAATAAGATACCAAAGATTTCTTTGGACTTGCATCCCAGTGTGACTTGCTACTTGGTGGAGGTGGGAGGGAAAGCTAAAGACAACATTGGCAATGTTGTGAGCGATGATAGGTACTGCAGATGCTGGAGAATCTGAGATAACAAGGTGTGGAGCTGGATGAACACAGCAGGCCAAGCAGCATCACAGGAGCAGGAAAGCTTGACATTTCGGGCCTAGACCCTTCATCAGAAATGGGGGATGGGAAGAGGATTCTGAAATAAATAGGGAGAGAGGGGGAGGTGGATAGAGAGGAGGATAGGTGGAGAGGAGGCAGACAAGTTGAAGAGGGGGGGATGGAGCCAGTAAAAAGGAAGACAGGGGGGGGTCCAGGGAGGACGGAAAGGTCAAGGTGCCGGGATGAGGTTAGTAGATAGGAAATGGGGGTGCAGCTTGAGGTGGGAGGAGGGGATAGGTGAGAGGAAGAGCAGGTTAGGGAAACGGAGGTGAGCTGGGCTGGTTTTGGGATGCGGTAGGGGGAGGGGAGATTTTGAAGCTTGTGAAATCCACATTGATACCATTGGGCTGCAGGGTTCCCAAGCTGAATATGAGTTGCTGTTCCTGCAGCCTTTGGGTGGCATCGTTGAGGCACTGCAGGAGGCCCAGGATGAACATGTTGTCTGAGGAGTGGGTGGGGGAGTTGAAATGGTTCGTGACTGGGAGGTGCAGTTGTTTGTTGCGAACTGAGCGCAAGTGTTCTGCAAAGTGGTCCCGAAGCCTCTGCTTGGTTTCCCCGATGTAGAGGAGGCCACAACGGGAACAGCGGAGGTAGTATGAGGCATTAGCAGATGTGCAGGTGAAGATCTGCTTGATGTGGAAAGTCTTCTTGGGGCCTGGGATTGGGGTGAGGGAGTAGGTGTGGGGGCAGGTGTAGCACTTCCTGCGGTTGCAGGGAAAAGTGCCGGGTGTGGTGGGGCTGGAGGGGAGTGTGGAGCGGACAAGGGAGTCATGGAGAGAGTGGTCTCTCCAGAAAGCAGACAAGAGTGGGGAGGGAAAAATGTCTTTGGTGGTGGGGTTGGATTGCAGATGGAGGAAGTGTTGGAGGATGATGCGTTGGATCCGGAGGTTGGTGGGGTGGTACGTGAGGACGACGGGGGATTCTTTTTTGGTTGTTATTTCAGGGACAGGGTGTGAGGGATGAGTTGCGGGAAATGTGGGAGACACGGTTGAGGGCGTTCTTGACCACGGGGGGAGGGAGGGTGGGGCGGGGGGCAGTGTGTGGAAGTTGCGGTCCTTGACGAACGAGGACATCTGAGATGTACGGGAGTGGAATGCCTCATCCTGGGAGCAGATGCGGCGGAGGTGAAGGCAGAAGTTATGTTGGTAATGGTTTAGATGAATGTCTGTGGTTCAGTTTGTTCCTACCTGAGGCAGTTTGAAAAAGATATTTTGACATGAAATTCAGGCAGTGCTGTTTCCAAGATCAACTATTAAATGTTCATGTTAAGAGGAGTTGATCTAACTCTCGAGTTTGTTTAAGTGTACTTAGTAGCAGAAAATAGTTTTTGATGATAACTGCAGTGAAAATAGCTTTTCAGGCAGTTTATTTTGTAATTCAATACTTAATAGCTTTTACTTCCAATTTGTCTTGGGAGCCAGTGGTAGATGGTAATGAAGTACATGCACTTAAACACAAGTAGGTCCAAATTGACAGTGCAAGGTCAAAGTATGTGGCTGTACTAAAACAGGAAATGAGCAATTGGTAAGAAAACGGGAATAGAAACCTTGTTTCTTGAACTTTGAACATCCCACGATCAGCTTATTCTTGAGACTTTGTTGGTAGCACTTCTTCCTTCTACTGCGAGCAATTATATCATTGTGGCTGAAATTGTAAACTCATCAAGAGTGCCCTGTGCTAGTTCACTTGTTTTAATTGAAAAATCCAGATGGAAGACTGAGGAAGGAACGGTTTGATGCTGAATACGTTTCCTTATTGGGTAGGAATTCCAAAACTCTAGTTTGCTCTTAAACTGTGGGAGTGAGAAGCATTTGCAGTTCAGGAGTAATGAGAGAAAAGGTTTTGATTTAGGCTTGCACTTTCTGTCACCACAGAGCTTCAAGTACATTAGGATCTTTTGAAGTGTACTCGCTATTGTGATTTAAGAATTATGGAGCACCTTCAGCTTCCCTGTACTTTTTGCGCTGGGATCTTTTCTATCCTACCAAAGAGCATAACCTCATATTTTCCCACATATTCTATCAGCCAAATTTTGTCCATTCACTTAACCTGTCTACATCCCTCGTAAACTCTGGTGGGAAGGCAGGTAGTGAGAACGACACAACATATGTCATGCACTTCAGTAGTTACAAGTTGCCACTGAAAATGCCCCTTCTTCCTAAATTCTGCCATCTCTTAATTATCTATTCCTTTTATTCATGCTAATATGCTCCCTTGCCACGGACTAAATATATTAAGTAGCCTGTGTGGTAACATTTCGCATGCCTTTTTTGAAATCCAAATATACTGCATCCAGTGGATCCCCTTTATCTGTCCTGCATGTTGCCACCTCAAAGAACTGTAATTAAATTTGTCAGGCATGATTGCCCCTTATGTTTCTAAATGCTTTGCTGTTACATCCTTTATAATAGACTAACAGTTTACTAATGACAGACAATAAGCTCATTGGCCTATACTTATTGGTTTTTCGTGTCTCTCCCTTTTTCGTATTACGGGTATTGTATCAGCAGTTGGCCAATCTCTGGGACTTTTCATGAATCATAGGATTTGTGGAAGATTACCACTAATGCGTCCATTATCTATGTTGCTTAAAATTATATGATGTAACCTATCAGGTTTAAGGTCCCTTGTCAGCTCCATTAGTTTCCCTTGCACTTTCTAATTAGTGATATTTTTTCCTGCCCTTTTTTCCATTTTTTTCAGCTCCTCAAATGTTTTGTATTTTTGGAATTATATTAATTTTCTCTACTGTGGATCAGGATGCAAAGTGTTTATTTGACTTCGGTGCCATTTTTTCATTTCCCATTAATATTTCTCTTAGCCCCATTCTCTAAGGAGCCTATCTTCACTTTGGCCTCTCTTTCTTTTTTTAAATATACTTAAAGACAGCTATTGCTGTCTTGTTTTAATTTACTTACTACTCTTCCCTCAGTTTACTTACTCGCTATTTTTCTTTATCTTTTGCAACTTTCCCAATCTTTTGGTTTACCACTTATCTTTTTCCCATTGTATGCTTATTTTTCAATTTGATACTGCCCATGACTTCTTTGCTTAGCCATTGATTTTATTTTTTTAAGCCATTTAACATTCTCCCCTTCCTAGAAGGAGGAGAGGCAGTAGCCTAGTGGTGTTATTGCTAGCCTATTTTCCAAAACCTCGGCTAAAGTTCTTAGGAACCGAGTTCAAATCCTGCCATAGCAGATGGTGGAATTTGAATTCAATAATAAACCAGTCTGGAATTAAGGATTTATTGATGACTATTGTCAGCTGTTGGAAAAACCCATCTTGCTCATAAAGTCCTTCAGGGAAGGAAATCTTCCATCCTCACCTGGTCTGACCCAGATATGACTCCAGAGCTATAGTAATGTGATTGACTCATAACTGCCATCTGAAATGGCCCAGCAAACCACTCACCACCACCACCTCAAGGGCAACTGGGGATGGGCAATTAATGCTGGCCAGCTAGTGACATCCATATCCCAGAAGTGAATTTAAAAAAAAATCTCCTTACTAGGATGTATCTTTACCGTGCGTCATTAACTATTTTCTTAATTGCTTGTGTTGTTCCTCAATCGTTTGCTAAACTCCTTTCAGTCCGTTCCAGCCATTTCTGCCCTTATCCCTATGAAGTCACTGTGATTTTAAGTTTAACACAGTTGTTTCCAGCCAAGTTTCTCACTCAATCTGAATGCTGAATTCTATTATGGTATTGTCATTGTTCTCTAGGAGATCTTTCACACTGATCATTTATTAAACCTGCCTCATTATACTGTATGAGACCTAAAATAGCCTGATCCCTGGTTGGCTCACTATATTCCTATTCTCCCCACCTGAATGGCTTCCATGGTCAGTTCACTTGTCTTTCCTGCAGTCCTCACTTTTTTGTCCACACACTTATCAAAACCTTGTAACTTTTGGACAGTTGCATGGACAAAGGTTCTTCTGGAGGTACTGCTTGGTTCGTGCTAATATGCTACCTTGCAACGTCATGGATTAAATATATTAAGTAGTCTTGTGTGGTAACATTTCGAATGACTTTTGGAAATCCAAATATATTGTATCCTGTGGGTCCCCTTTATCTGTCCTGCATGTTACCACCTCAAAGAACTGCAATTAAATTTGTCAGGTGTGATTTCCTCTTTCTGAAGCTTTCTGACTCTGCTTGATTTTTATTATATGTTTCTAAATGCTTTGCTGTTACATCCTTTATAATAGACTAACGTATCATATTTGCTTCACCCCTATCCTTGATCACAGACTAAGTTTAAATGACCTAATCTAAGGGGTGTATCGGCCTTCTGGAGCAAAGTGACCAGATAACTTGCCTCTCCCTGATGCAGCACAATGTCTGCAGCTCGAACTCCAAACCCAGTTGCTGAAGCTGCAAACACTTGCTACAGATGTGTTCACTGTGGATCATCTTGGTGTCACCTTGAGCTCCCATGTGCTGCAGCTGCAACAACATCACTTTACCTGCAATCTCCATTGTTTTTTTTAAAAGTTGTCAACTAAATCATCAGTTCTCTAGACTTGAAGAATCCCCACTCTGGAAAAATTCTCTGTTTTCCTTCTTTTTTAATGCCACTAGTATCTTTTACCCAATAGTGTATTCTGAGAAAAGACTAAAGTAAAAGTAATGTCTTTAAAGACTAGAAATTTCTTTAAAGATTCAGCAATTCTACTCGCCTAACAGCTGATTTGTTTAGATGAAAGCAGTCAGAAACTCCTTACCTTCCATCATCAAACTCCTTGAGATGCAGTGGTAATAACTGGGCTCATAATCCGGAACCACAGGCTAATGTTTTGGGGACATGAGTTTGAATTAGACTGTGGCAGATGGTGAAATCTGAATTCAATAAAAATCTGGAATTAACAAAAAAGCTAGCTTGACAGTCACCATGTACCTACTGTTGATTGCCAACCAAAGTAGATGGGTTGGTTAGCTCAGTTGGCTGGATGACTAGTTTGCAATGCAAAAGCATACCAACAGTGTGGGTTCAATTCCCAGCTGAAGTTGCTGTAAAGGCCTGCACATTTAAATCTCTTCCCTTGTCTGAGGCGTGCTGACCCCAAGGTTCAGTCGCCACTAATCGACTCATTGAAATACGAGAGCATTCTGGTAAGACTATGGCAGCTTTACTTTTACCTTTTTAGTTGGGTGCTTAATTGAGTGAGAGAACTCTCAGGTGCTGAGTTGCACTATATTGGCTACTTGTATATGCATTTGCCAGACAGGGATTAGTTGAGTCCGTTAATGGGGATCAACATTTAGCTGGTTCTTTTTTAGGCTGCTCTTTCAATGCACCCCTTCGGAGATAAAGTTCAAGTTCAGAGTTTTAAAACTGCAGATTTACGTAAATTAACATTTTAGCACTTTACCTGACAAATGCACACACTCAGTCAAAGCTTAACATTTGAAAAACTGCATTTCTAATATACAGCTCTTCCTCCACTCGGTTGGAAATGCTACCCCAGTTTTGTGCTCAGTAATCTGGAGTGTTTTTTTTTTAATTCATTCATGGAATTTAGGCATTGTTGGTTGCGCTAGCATTCATTACCCATCCTTAGTTGTCCTTGAGCAGGTGGTTGTGAACTATTGCAATCCATTTAGTGAAGGTGGGCTGACAGTCATTGGGCAGGGAGTTTTAGTGTTTGACCCAGGAATAATGGAGGAAAAGAGTCAGAAAAGTGAGTCATCCAAGTCATGCTTGTGAGTAGCTTACAGGGTTGGTGTTCCCTTGTATTTGCAACTGTTATCCTCTGTTGATGGAAGTGGTCAGGAATTTGGAAGATGCTGTCTAAGGATCCTTGGTGAATTTCTGCAGTGCATCTTATAGATAATACACACTGCTAATGAACATCAATGATGGAAGGACGGTTTATGGATGTGGTGCCGATCAAGCGGGATGTTTTGTCCTGTACGCCGTCACGCTTCTTGAGCATTGTTCGATTTGCATGCATCCAGGCAAATGGGGTGTATTCCATCACATTCCTGATTTGTGCCTTCTGGATAGTAGATTGACTTTGGGGTGTCTGGAGGTGAATCTTGCACTGCAGGACTCTTTTCCTCTGACCAGATTTTGTAGCTGCAGTATTTAAATGGCTAGTCCAGTTCAGTTTCTGGTCAGTGGTAGCCCAGGATGTT